>CM059188.1:103145096-103310046 GCA_030323885.1 Branchipolynoe longqiensis | reverse complement strand
CCTCATCACCTCACCCCACCCCTCATCACCTCACCCCACCCCCTCATCACATCACATCGCTACTACGTAGTCGATGGCTTACTACGCGGGGGCGTGAGGGTGAATACATTTATGTTCAGGACCACAGGTTTCCTGTTTCCATGAAGGGTAATGTTACTGTTGCCATGATATAGCAGTTAGAAAAAAAGTTGGTTTTATTTAATGACACCTCTAGAGCACATTGATTTTTATCATTGGCTATTGGACGTCAAACATATGGTCATTCTGACATATTTATTTGGAGGAAACCCACTGCTGCCACATCGGCTACTCTTTTCGATAAGCATCAAGGGCTCTTTTATATGCACTTTCCCACAGACTGGATAACACATACCACAGCCTTTGATGAACCAGTTGTGGACCACTGGTTGGAATGGAAAATAGCCCAAACTACAAATGTGTCCACTGAGCAGGATCGATTGGATGACCAACACCTTCACAGATGGACACTCGACCGCCTGAGCTACGTCCTGCTCCCCCTCTATAGTGGTTAGAGTAAATACAGCATAGATATGCAGCATATACATATATATTTGTATATATAGTTATACATAGTCATATATAATCATATACAGCTATATATAGATATGCATAAGTATACAGTTATATAGAGCTCTATATATTTACATGTATATATTTACATATATGTACATATATATTTAAATATGTTTATATATTAAATATATGTATACATTTATAGATATTCACATAAATTTATACATATTGATATATATATGTACATATACATAATTATTATATATTTATATATATGGTCATATATATATTTATAAATACATATATTATATATTATATATGATATACATTATATATATATATATTTATTTAAATAATACCAACAGTCAACACATAGAATGGGTGTTACTAAACGAATAATATAACACATTCACACATATAACGTGTTAGTAGGAAATAATACCAGAAAATCACACACAAAATATGTTTTCTTATGAGATAATAGCGTAAATTTAAAGATAAAAAGCATGTTATTAAGGAATGACACCAATTTTCTTGATTGGTCGTAATGCTTGATTGCGTGTGATTCGTGGCGGGGGAGGAGTACCCCCCTCCCCTCTATCGCCCTCCTCCCTAATGCGGCTGTCACACTATGACGACAAGGGGGTGACGACAGCCCGGCGACTGGGATTTTGTGAAATCCCGACGACATATGCAAATTCGGGCTAAGTTGGACGACAATCGGACGACATCCGGACGACAGCCCGACGACATCGGGACGACAGACGGGACGACAGCGGGACGACAGTGTCTGTGTGTGTGTGTGTGTGTGACTCTGTGTCTCTGTGTGTGTCTCTATGTGTGTGTCTGTGTCTCTGTGTCTGTGTGTGTCTCTGTGTGTGTCTGTGTGTGTGTGACTCTGTGTGTCTCTGTGTGTGTCTCTATGCGTGTGTCTGTGTCTCTGTGTGTGTCTGTGTGTGTGTCTGTGTGTGTCTGTGTGTGTGTGTCTCTGTGTGTGTATCTGTGTGTGTGTCTGTGTGTGTGACTCTGTCTGTGTGTCTCTATGTATGTGTGTGTGTCTCTGTGTTTGTGTCTCTGTGTCTCTGTGTGTGTGTCTCTGTGTGTGTCTCTGTGTGTCTGCAACAGAGACACCAAGACACAGAGACACACACACACAGATGAGTGTGAGTGTGGATGTGGGTGTGAGTCTGATGTGGGTGTGATGAGAAGAGTGACAGTGATAGTGATCTGATGTGACAGTGAGTGTAGTGGAGTGTAAGTGTGATAGTGAGGTGAGTGTGATAGTGAGTGTGATAGTGAGTGTGAGTGTGATAGTGAGTGTGATAGTGAGTGTGATAGTGAGTGTGAGTGTGATAGTGAGTGTGAGTGTGATAGTGAGTGTGAGTGTGATAGTGAGTGTGAGTGTGATAGTGAGTGTGAGTGTGATAGTGAGTGTGAGTGTGAGTGTGATAGTGAGTGTGAGTGTGATAGTGAGTGTGATAGTGAGTGTGAGTGTGATAGTGAGTGTGATAGTGAGTGTGATAGTGAGTGTGATAGTGAGTGTGAGTGTGATAGTGAGTGTGATAGTGAGTGTGAGTGTGATAGTGAGTGTGATAGTGAGTGTGAGTGTGATAGTGAGTGTGAGTGTGAGTGTGATAGTGAGTGTGATAGTGAGTGTGAGTGTGAGTGTGATAGTGTGAGTGTGAGTGAGTGTGAGTGTGTGTGGTTTATCACACACACAGATACACAGAGACACAACAGAGACACACAGAGACACACACACAGACACACACAGAGACACACACACAGAGACACACACACAGACACACACACAGACACAGAGACACACACACAGACACACACACAGAAACACAGAGACACACACACAGAGACACAGAGATACACACACAGACACACACAGCAACAGAGACACAAAGACACAGACACACAACACACAGAGACACACAGAGACACAACACAGAGACACACACAGAGACACACACACACAGACACACACACAGACACACACAGAGACACACACAGACACAGATACACACACAGAGACACACACACAGACAGAGACACAACACACAGACACACACACAGACACACACACAGACACACAGAGACACACACACAGAGACACAGAGATACACACACAGACACACACAGCAACAGAGACACAAAGACACAGACACACACAGAGACACAACACAGAGACACACACAAGAGACACACAACAGACACACACAGAGACACACACACAGCCACACACATAGAGACACACACAGACACACACAGAGACACACACACAGAGACACACATACACAGACACACACACAGACACACACACAGACACGCACACACACACACAGACACACACAGACACACACAGACACAGAGACACACACAGAGACACAGATACACACACAGACACAGAGACACACACAGAGACACAGAGACACAACACAGAGACACAGTTGTGATAGCGGTAGACACCTCCGACTCTTTGATGAGTAGATGACGACAGCGCGGCGACAGTGCCGCGGCAGTGCCGCGACAGTGCCGCAACAGTGCCGCAACATCGGCTGTCGTCGCCTGTCGTCAAAGTTTTTCAACATGTCCAAAACGCCGACGACAATCCGGCGACAGGCGAGAAAATGGAGGTGTCGCGGAGGTGTCGCGGTGACAATCAGGCGACACCCGACGACACTCGACAACAGACCGGAAGTCGCTGTCGCTGGACTGTCGTCGAGGCTTGTCGTCGTAGTGTGACAGCCACATAACCGTTGCGCTATTACGTACCCCCCCCCTTCCCTCGCAGCCTTATAACCGGCCGCTTCCATGCTCCTAAGCCACTCGCCTCCCTCCGCCCTGACTGATCGGACCATTTACAAGCTTTGTTAAAAGTCTGAAGATGGCGAGTTTTTTTGGTGGTTATATGCAGTGTGGAAAGTAAAACTATGCACAGGGGACCCTCCATCCTGGAGGACGTGGTAGCCTATTGCTTTGCGCACGACACCCTATTTTTGTTAATAACAATTTGATGAAGGGCTCTATTGAGAGGCGCCACCCAGCGACAAATGGCAGCACTATGGTCACCGGTGCATCCTATCGGTTCTTAGAGCTGATGATGGTAGTGCTCTGAAGGGGACGTTGTAGTGATGCTAATTAATCGATTAAATCCCATTAAATGCGACGCAAAGTCTCACCCTTCAACCATTCATGCACGTGACTTGAATACCCCATCCTACCCACAATGCAACGACACCAATATAACAATTCACCGAGTTTTGTTGTATCTGTAACAAGTTAGCGATATACATTCTTCAAATATAACTGAATATTGTTTTCTTCAAATAGTTTAATTTGCTTTTTAAATGTAAGTAAGGGAAGCAAATATGATGATTTCCTTTTTTAAACGCCAAAAATAACCCAACAAATTCTAGTCAGAGATATGACTTTTCTTCTTTCCTTTCCTGGAAAAAGTGTGTAGCCTATCATGGATAAGTCTGAATACTCTTGTTTTCACCATTAGACAGTTGGTCGATAGAAAGCCAGACTGTACACTTTTACTGAGCCAGCCGATTTTTAACCTCCCACACCACATAGACATGGTATAAGAGCAACTGGACTTTGATGACGCTGTTAGTGTTAGTTATACGCAGCGGTGAAAATCCAAATTGGCAGAAGAGATGGCATGGGGAACCTTCAGATTAGGATTCTGATCCAGAACAAAGTCAGTCACTCTAGCTTGGTGTCAGGATAATGTGACTGAGTGACAGTCCGGTCATGGTGCCAAAGGCCTGATTTCCCAGTGGGGCAACACTATAAAATTGCCATGAGTGCGTACTGTCACAATCCGGTACCCATCCTGATATGACCTTTGATGTTGCTAGGACGTAAAACTAACAAATCCACTTCCCTGTCTGAGTCGTTCGATGGCTGAATCAGCATGTGCACCTTTAATCTCACTGCTCTACAATTGGTTGGCTTAAAAACAAAAGTTTTACATCCTGACAACATGTGATGTCATATCAGACCATGTACCGACTTGGGACAGTGCGCACTCATGGTGACTTTATAGTGCTGGCCCACTGGGAGACCAGACCACCAGCACCATGACTCGATATCCCACTCAGTCACATCATCCTGACATTGAGCCAACCAGTCCTTGCCCTATCCTAATAATTCTGAGCGCCAAGCTAGGAAGTGAGAAGTATCAATTTTGGAAGTCATTCGTTTGACTCGACCACCAATTGAACTCCCGACCTTCCGCATACAAAAGGCCTGCGCTCTACCGATTTGGCCACCGCCTCCGGTCACTCTACAATTGGATACACTGCTGGTTCTAAGCTGACAACTCAGACCATGATGCCCTAGTTTAGTGCTGGCCATCATGACTTACCCATAATGAAACTGTACCATGTCCACCTAGTTAACCCGAGGCACTGACCCCCATCACTGGACACGGCCGTGTTGCGCGCCCATACCACCAGGGGCGCTGCGAGCAGTTACTGCCGGTGGCGCCTCCTGGCGGGTGCGGCGGACATTAGAGGGCAGGGGGACCCGTCATATTGGGCAGTTTCCAATACATCTGCTGAAGGTAACAAGGTTGTGGCAAGGCACCGCCAGGGGGGGGAATCAGGAGCAATAGAAGTGTCACCCAGTGTGTGTGTGGGGGGTGAGTGGGTGAGTGGGTGAGTGGGTGAGTTGGTGGGGAGGTGTGTTGGTGTATAGGCTGATGGGTTGGTGGGTAGGCTGATGGGTTGGTTGGTAGCTGATGGGTTGGTTGGTGGTCGGTGATGGTTGGTTGGTGGTTGGTTGGGTTGGTGGGTGGGTGGGATGGTGGGTGTGTGGTGGTTTGTTGGTGGTGGGTGAGTTGGTGGTGGTAGGTGGGTTGGTGGGGGGTGGGTTGTTGGGTGAATTGGTGGGGGTTGGTAGGTGGGTTGGTGGGTGGGTTGGTGGGTGTTGGTGGTTGGTGGTGGGTGGGTTGGTGGGTGGGTTGGTGGTGGGTTGGTGGTTGGGTTGGTGGTGTGTGTTTGTGGGTTGGTTTGTGGCGTGGTTGGTGGGTTGGTGGGGGGTTGGTGGTTGGGGTGGTGGGTTGGTTTGGTGGGTGTTCGTGGGTGTGTTGGTTGGTGAGTTGGTGGGTGTTAGGTGGGTGGGTTGGTGGTTGGTTTGGTGTTGGTGGGTGGTTGGTGTGTTGGTGGGTGGGTGGTTGGTTGGGTGTGTTGCTGGGTGGGTGTGGGTGGATGGTGGGATGGGGTGTTAGTGGGTGGCGTTGGTGGGTGTGTGTGGTGGGTGTGTTGGTGGGTGTGTGGTGGGTGTGTTGGTGGGGGGTGTTGGTGGGTGTGTGTTGGTGGGTGGGTTGGGGGGTGGGGTGGTGTGGGTGTGTCGGTGGGTGGGATTTGTGGGTGGTTGGTTGGTGGGTGGGTGGGTTGGTAGTGGGTTAGTGGGTTGTTGGTTACTGTTTGGTGAGTGGGTTGGTGGGTGGGATGGTGGGTGGATTGGTGGGTGTTTTGGTGGGTGTGTTGGTGGGTTTGTTGGTGGGTGGGTGGGTTGGTGGGGGTGGATTGGTGGGCTGGTGGGTCGTGTTGTTGGTGGGTGGGTTGGGTGGTGGTTGGTGGGTGTTGTTGGTGGGAGTGTTGGTGGGTGTTGTTGGTGGGTGTGTTGGTGGTTGCGTTGGTGGGTGCGTTGGGGGGTGGTGTGTGGGTGTGGTGGGTGGGTTAGGTGGTGGGCGGGTTGGTGGGTGGGTTGGTGGGTGTGTTGCTAGGTGTGTTGGTGGGTGGGTTGGTGGGTTTGTGGGTGGTTGGTGGTTGGTGGGTGGTTGGTGGGTGGGTTTGTGGGTGGTTGATGGGTGAGTTGGTGGTGGGTTGTTGGTTTGTGTTGGTGGGTGTGTTGGTGGTTGTGTTGGTGGGGGTGTTTGGTGGAGTGTGTTGGTGGTAGCATTGGTGGGATGTGGTTGGTGGGTGTGTTGGTGGGTGTGGTGGTGGGTGTGCTGATGGAGTGTGTTGGTGGGTGTGGGTGTTGGTGGGTGGGTGTGTTGGTGGGTGAGTGTGTTGGTATATGAGTGTGTTGGTGGGTGTCGGTGGGTGTGTTGGTGGGTGGGTTTGTGGGTTGGTTGGTGGGTGGGTTGGTTGGTGGGCGGGTTGGTGGGTGTGTTGGTGGGGTGTTGTTGGTGGGTTGGGTGTGGGGTGGGTTGGTGGGTGGGTGGTGGTTAGGGGTTGGTGGTGGGTTGGTGGGTGTGTTGGTGGGTGGTTGGTGGGTGGTTTGGGTTGGGGTGGGTGGTGGGTGGGTTTGTGGGTGGTTGGTGGGTGGGTTGGGTGTGTTGGTGGGTGGTTCGTGAGTGGGTTGGTTGGTGGGTGTGTTGGTGGGTTGGTGGGTGTGTTGGTGGGTGTGTTGGTGAGTGTGTCAGTGGGTGGGTGTGTTGGTGGGTGTGTTGATGGTGGGTTGGTGGGTGGGCTGGTGGGTGTGTTGGTGGGTGTGTTGGTGGGTGGATGTATTGGTGGGAGTGATGGTGGGTGTGTTGGTGAGTGTGTTGGTGGGTGTGTTGGTGAGTGTGTTGGTGGGTGTGTTGGTGGTGGGTTGGTGGGTGTGTTGGTGGGTGGGTTGGTGGGTGTGATGGTGGGTGTGTTGGTGGGTGTGATGGTGGTGGGTTGGTGGGTGGGTTGGTGGGTGGGTTGGTGGGTGGGTTGGTGGGTGTGATGGTGGGTGTGTTGGTGGGTGTGTTGGAAATAGCTTCAACCTCAACCACACTTCAACCCTTAATCAGGATATCACCATATTTAGTTAAACATTTAAAATAAAAGTTACTTCAAACTAAAGTAAAGTAGATTATAGTGATCAATCTAATATATTTATCTGAGAAAAGTGCAGAAACTCACAACCATCGGACTATACACTTTAACTATGGAACCCTGTGGGAGTTTTTATGAGTCAGTTATGGTTAATAGAAAGTCTCTTATTGAAACCAGCGGCTTGGAGAGATTTACTTCTCTTCACGTCCTAGTGTGTGCGGAGAAAAGAACCAGTTTCCGAGCTGAATAGTCAATTTCCACCAGCAATGTCAAGAATAATAACCATTTCAGCAAATTACTATTGATAAATCCAGAAGCGAGAGAGGGAAAGAAAATACTTAAATTGGTTCCGTGGATTTAAGGAAGTGGGTGGATAAAAGAAGCCACATTCAACTAATGCTACCTGTCAAGTCAGCTCATTTCTGCACCTGGTCCTTTGAATGCCTAGTCCGATTTGTTATGGAAAAAATCCTAAAGCAATAATTAGTCTTTGGCTTGTAATGCTCAGGAATTAGTAAAGAAATACATAATATATATATACAGCTTTTTTAATTTGTTTTTCTTGAAGAAGTATACTGCCTATCATGGTGTTCTGTGTGGCGGAGTGGTTAGAGTGTCTGACTTTTTTCTAGGTCAGACTCCTAATCTGAAGGTCAGTGGTTCGATTCCCTGTGCCCCCACCTCTGCCAATTTGGATTTCTACCGCTGTGTATAACTTACAGCATCATCAAAGGCCAGTTGCTCTCATACCAGGTCTATGTGGTGTGGGAGGTTAAAAATCCATTGGGTCAGTAAAAGTGTAGGCCCGGGCTTTCTATGGACAAACTGTCTAATGGTGAAAACAAGCCTATTCAGGCTTATCCATGATAGGCAGTATAAATCTTCAACATAAAAAAAAAAAAATCATGTTGTTTGTTGTTTTACGTCCTAGCAACATCTAACATCATATCAGGTCGGGTACCTACTTCTGACAGTGCGCAATCATTGCGATTTAATAGTGGTGCCCCACTGGGAAACCAGGCCACCAGCACCATGACTTGATATCCCACTCAGTCACATTCTCCTGACACTGAGCCAACCAGTCCTTGCCCTATCCTAATAATGCCGAGCACCAGGCTCGGAAACAACAAGTATCAATTTTTAAGTCACTGGTTTGACTCGACCAGGATTCGAACCCACAAACAAATGGGTTTGGATATCCCGATCTCCCAAAACAGGAAACGGACGCTCTACTCTGCCACCCCATCTGGGCTTTTCAGTAAGAAGCACTTTCGATAAATGTATGACTAAGGAAGCTATGGTGGTAAGATTTCTCAACAATATCTTCAATAAATTATCACTTTAGCATCACTAAACACTAAACACTAAAAATATGTTAATAAGTGTCATGGGATTCTCATCGTGCCTGACATTTGAGAACAAACAAAAACCAACTCAAGCTAGCCTGTATGTGGCCATCAACAATGTCATTATGTTCTGCACATGAGAAAGAAATACAGCTAGCAAACAGAATATCTGTTTTCTGGAATTATGAATCGACTATTAGTAGCTTTACTTCCATTACTGAGGAGGAAATGTTCATTCCTTTTGAAGGACATCTCCCTATAATTCCTGGTTCAGCAAAACCTAGCTGGTAGATGGAGGAAGGGAGAGGATAGGGGTAGCGAGGAAGAGGAGAGGGATGGAGGAGAGCAGAGGAGAGGAGAGGGAGAAGCGGAGGGAGGGGAGCGGAGGAGGGAACGGAGAAGGAAGCTGAAGGAGGAGCGGAGGGGAGGATATGAGTGAGGAAGGGCTAAACGGATAGGAGGAAGGAGGGGAGTAAAGAAGGGAGGAGAAGCGGGAGGAGAGAGGGGAGAGAATGGAGGGGAGAGGAGTGGAAGGAAGGAGAGGGAGTGGAAGGAAGGAGAGGAGAGCGGAAGGGAGGAGAGGAGAGCGGAAGGGAGGGGAGGAGAGCGGAGGGAGGAAGGGGGGCAGAAGGGAGGAGAGGGGGGGGCAGAAGGGAGGAGGGGGGAGGGAAAGGGAGAAGGGGAGCGGAAGGGAGGAGTGGGAGAGGAAGGAAGGAGAAGGGAGCGGAAGGATGAGTGGGGGCGGAAGGGAGGAACGGGGAGAGGCAGGGAGGAGAGGGGAGCGGAAGGGAGGAGAGGGGAGCAGAAGGGAGCAGAAGGGAGCAGAAGGGAGGAGAGGGGAACGGAAGGGAGCAGAGGGGAGCAGAAGGGAGAAGGGAGCGGAAGGGAGGAGTGTGGAGAGGAAGGAGAGGAGAGGGGAGCGGAAGGGAGGAGGGGAGAGGAAGGGAGGAGAGGGGAGCGGAAGGGAGGAGAGGGGAGCAGAATGGAGGAGAGGAAAACGGAATGGAGGAGAGGGGAGTGGAAGGGAGGAGAGTGGAGCTGAAGGGAGGAGAGGGGAGTGGAGGGGAGGAGTGGGGAGAGGAAGGGAGGAGAGGGGAGCAGAAGGGAGGAGAAGGGAGGGGAGCGGAAGGGAGGAGAGGGGCACGGAAGGGAGGAGAGGGGAATGGAGGAGAGGAGAGCGGAAGGGAGAAGGGAGGAGAAGGGAGCGGAAGGAATGGAGCGGAAGGGAGGAGCGGAAGGGAGGAGCGGAAGGGTGGAATGGAGGAGAGGATGGAGGATGAAACGGAGAGGGAGAGGAGTTGGGGTGGCAGAAAATGTGTGTGTGTGTGTGTGTGGAGGAGGCGGGGGCAGGTTTGCAGGGGGGAGTTTGCAGGGGGAGTTCGCAGGGGTCGAGGGACGGCGGTGAGGAGTCAGGGTAGGGGGATCGCAATGTAATCCGTATGCGTCTCACCCAAGCAAAACCAATTCAATTGCGAGAACACGCTCAGTCACCGACCAGACATAAATGCCCCACGGCTTGTTTGGTGGTCGGACAAATAAAGTCCGGTCAAATGTCGTCTGCTGCTATTCCTTCCAATAGGCTGGACATGAGGCAGGTTATCGTCCCACAGCACAATCCTCCAGAGTAGCCTATTTCGTCTCCAGCAACAACAACAAAAAACGGGGAAAAGGAAGAAGAAGAAGAAGAAGAACCTCAACATATCGCTAGGAGCAGGCATAACAAGTCGATGCAGCTTTGGTATGAATGAATCCCTGTTGACCAATTACAACGAAAATCATCGGCGGGAATAATTCGTAGAGATCTATGCTGACGAAGGAAGAAAGTGGATAAACCTTGGTATTTAATAGTCAAGAGAAGAGGCGAAAGGGGAGTGTGGAGGGGAGGAGGGAATCTCCCGCATGCGAGTCCCGCGCTCTATCGATTGGGTCACCGCACCCGGGGTCGGGTTTGGTTGGTTGGTTTTTGAGTTTTGCCTCCTGGCAACATCGAAGGTACCGACTTGTGAGAGTGCGCACTCAAGGTGACTTTATAGTGCTGCCCCAATGGGAAAGCAGGCCACCAGCACTATGACGTGATATCCCACTCAGTCGCATTATCCTGACACTGAGCCAACCCAGTCCTTTCCCTATCCTTTATACTTATCGTTATCTAGCCTGGCACTTTGCATTACTAGGATAGGGCAAGGACTGGTTAGCTCAGTATCAGGATATGTTTGTTTGTTTGTTGTTATTTTACGTCCTAGCAACATCTAAGGTGACTGAGTGGGAATTGGGGTCATGGTGTTGGCAGCCTGGTCTCCTAGTAGGGCAGCACTATACAAGTTAGCATGACTGCGCATTGTCACAAATCCGTAGCCATCCTAATATGACCTTAGATGTTGCTAGGCCACAAAGCTCCAAGAAAAAAAAACACTGTCTAATTCAGTATTATACAGCGCACACAATTTCTTGTTATGGATTTACACTAAGAACATGATCAAATCTATTCAATTACAAACACAGTCAGCCCATGTTAGCCTGTCCCTGGTCAATCCATAAATCCCACCATCCCACTAAAGGCATCCATTAAACGGATTTCCGTCATTTGCCATTTCAGACCATCAGGGTCAGATTCATTTTTTCAATAATCTCGCTAATCCAACATTGTGTGCCGAGAACAAAGTAATTCAGATTAATGGTTCAGTGGTTGGTTGTTGGTGTTGAACATCCTGGCAACATCTGAGGTCATATCAGGATGGGTACCGACTTGTAACAGTGCACACTCACTGCAACTCTATAGTGCTGCCCCACTGGGAAATTAGGCCACTGACACCATGACCTGGGCCCGTATGCATGGAGCAGTGTTAGTGGCGTGTGGTGTTATCGCTCTAACACAGGGTAGCTAACACCGGTTATCGGCGGTGTCAAGAACTATGTCAAGCCGTATGCATGGGCGCTTAAACGGTGAGTGTTAGC
Organism: Branchipolynoe longqiensis; assembly: GCA_030323885.1. NCBI lineage: Eukaryota > Metazoa > Annelida > Polychaeta > Phyllodocida > Polynoidae > Branchipolynoe > Branchipolynoe longqiensis. Next base: position 103,298,435 of record CM059188.1, on the reverse strand, counting down.
TAAACGTGAATGTATTTATAGATTTGGGAAATCCTTCGATTCGACAATATGAATAACGCCGCCAATGCGGAGGGAGGGTTAATATAGCTTCGTTTTTAGGGTTAATTTGATTAAATTTCACTTATTGCGTATGTAATTCTGTTAAATATGACAGCAGTTAATAGATTTGGGCCTAATATATAGCCGCCGATTTGGCGGCGGCGGCAGCGATGTGTTTTGTTGATATGCGACAGTATGGATATCGACGTCGCTGCGGCGGCGGCGATTTGTTTACTTTACACTCGTCGATTCGAAAATATTAATATCACGGCAGTTACGGCAACAGCGTTAATCTCGCTTCGGATTTAGGGTTAAATTGATAAAATTTCACTTATTGCATATGTAATTCTGTTAAATATGATATCATTGAGTAGATTTGGGTTCCATCCTGATGCTAACCTAACACTAACACCGCCTGTAAACCTGCTATGGGCAGGTGTTAGATTCTCTTACTTTAACCCCGCGGAGTTTGTCTAACACCGCTCCATGCATAGCAACCTTTCTGCGCTAAACCAGAAATCCCGCCATAAACGCATTTTGGGTCGCTAACACCGCTCCATGCATACGGGCCCAGAGTCCTAGGAGTGGCTCGTCATGCAAGATGATTTGTGGAAAATGTATATAGATTTAGGGGATTTCCACCACGAACCAGCCCGTCTGATGGCAGAGGCTATTACTGATGTGGATAGCAGTTCACTGCGCATGCTTCGCGGAAAGGATCTATAGATATGTAGGTCCATCGGATGACTGGCATGAGATGAGCAGTTTTATGGAGGGACATTAAAATCATATCGGGGGAAACCATACCCAATAGCATTCCCATTAACAGCGAATGGCCGTTATATAGCATGGCCGTATAAGTGAACAAATAACCAGAAATGCAGTGAACTGAGATGATACCACCCATTCATATACGATCAACGCTTGTTAATCTGAAACCGGACTCGGTGGCCGAATTGGTAGAGCCCGGGCCTCGCGTGCTGGAGATTTGGAGTTGGGTTTGTGGTTGAGTCAAACCAATGACTTATGAAATTGATACTTGTCACTTCCTAGCCATGCGCTCGGCATTAATAGGATAAGGCAAGGACTGGTTAGCTCAGTGTCAGGACAATTTCAGGTGTCATATTCATGATGAAAAGCTAGGAGTGGCATCTATTCTGCTCAGGGAACCCTTTTACAGTTTGGGGTCTTTCATATGCACTTTCCCACAGACAGGACAGCACATACATCACCCTTTGATGAACCAGTTGTGGATCACTGTGTAAAGTCGCCGGCTGGTGGTGTGAGTGGTGTGGACAAGCTAATCAGAAATCAATACGGGTAATGAAGGAAAGTAGAGAAAGAGTGAAAAGTAGGAGAGTGAGACTCCCTGGTATATTATCTTATATAGGTTTCTCGAATCCAAGATGGCGGTGGTCACATGGGTTGATCCACAAATTAGGGTTCAATCTGTTGTATCCAAGGCCTTGTCATGCTGGCTACAGTGCCTTGTGGTGGCTAGTGATCCATAAATAACACCTGGGGGGAGGGGGTATGTGAGGTGACTCCTCCAAAGACTGTATCTAAGAAGTGACACTCCTCCTCTATACTATTTTACTATACAATTTCTATACTTAATGAGTAATAGTTTACCAACTCCACATATCCCTCATATGCCTTTGGATTTTATATATCACCATTTACCATTATATAGACAAGTTGCAATTTATTATAGTAGAGTTCATATATATCCTTATGCCATTAGATCGGAAGATTTTTACAACTGATTGGAACGGAAAATAGCCCAAACAGTCATCATAGCAATGGCATGTCTCAATTGGCTTCAAGCGCTATGTAACACCAAATAAATGTTGCATGCTTTTACTTCAAATTTCTCCTGAAATTAGCCGATTATCAAAAAACCTCCTACAGGTTAACCAGACTAACTCCTAATAGTTTATTTGATCTGTATATATATAGAGAGAGTAAATAATGAATTATTTCTATATAAACTGGCAGAGTCATTATTATTCTGGGGTATAACTAGTTATACTAATATTATTTAGGCTCTAGGGGGCCCTATTGTGACACGACCGGCTGGGGGTTGGTCGCTGTCCCGCCTCCGCTACTCCGTCTCTTGGTTCGCTGAGATGCGGGCCCCCGCCAATCAGGAGGAAGATTTGTGGGGGAGCCGTTTCCCGGGCTCCAGGCTATCCTCCAATCAGAAGGAAGCTATGCGGGAAGGCGACTTCGGGTGGCGCGACACGCATTCCGTGTCCAGTCGGCCGGAATTTTTACTTTCGATTTTGCTTTTGATTTGAACTATTGACTGTTGTATTTGTTTTGAACTGTTTTGCATCGTTTGTATTTTGATGTTTGAACTAATTGATTTAACGGAGGGGCCTGTAGAGGTACCAGCCAGAGTTTTATCTCGTCCAACTACATGTGTGTTATTGTCTATCCAGAAGATATAAATAATATTGCATATTAGCATTCGGTTATTATTATATTGGCTTTGCATTGTTCTATTTCATTATTGGTTATTAGCCAATTGCTGGTCGCAGTGCACAAAAGTGCACCGAACAAGAACCATGATTACAACGCCAACTGCCCCTCAGCGTGTTTGACATTCATTATTTCACTTGTCCTCCAAATTTTGAACTTTTACCTGCTAGACACTTTAGGCTAGCTAGACCAAATTAAAGTGCTCAGTCAACCCATCCCCCATTTGTCTTTCTTATTCCTTATGTAACCAGACTCTATATATAGAAAACGCCAATCCAAAAATGTAATTAAAATATAAGATTTTTACCTGAAAATAATCTTAATTCTCACTAATTCCGCTTTTGTTGTGATGACATGATTATGGAGCAATGAAAACAAATTAGGAATGTAAAAGTTAATTCTTTTGAAGGTTTGATTCCAATGTTTATCCTAATTTTTGGATTGGAATCTAGAGGGTTTTGTGTCTGAACTCTTTTAATTGGAACACTATTTTTGACTGATTTGATTATTCTCAGAACAGGGCACCCGGTGTGGCAGGACAACATCTGAATGACGAGGAGGAGAGACGGGGATTTGTTATTGTGATTCGATGTGAAGATGGAAGATGGCTTAAAAGGCGATCAGTAATATGGAGCAAAACTTTGTCCATTGTAATGATCAACATACTATCTGCTTATCCATTTGCTCAGGATAAACTGATTTCGTATTTACATGGTGGTTCATAATCCCAATAGAAGACATATTGATTTGAAGTAAATGTCCTTGTGCTTTCAGTGTAACCGTTTCTGTGCTGTTTTGTGTCAGTCGTTACGCGGACCCCCAAAACAATATTGATTTGAAGTAAATGTCCTTGTGCTTTCAGTGTAACCGTTTCTGTGCTGTTTTGTGTCAGTCGTTACGCGGACCCCCAAAATAATATTGATTTGAAGTAAATGTCCTTGTGCTTTCAGTGTAACCATTTCTGTGCTGTTTTGTGTCAGTCGTTACACGGACCCCAAAAAAATAGTTATCACCTTTTGAGACAGGCTCATATACATATATACATATATATATACACATATAAGTCACTGCGGAAGAAAGGTAGACAAATCAGAGTTGTAGCAGGAGTGAAGTTGATTTCGGCACTGTACAGGTGGCGCCTCATTCGCGTGTGCGCCAGATCCATGGGTGCATGACTCACGCCTCATTCGCGCACGCCAGTTGCGCGGGTGCGCGACTCCTAATACATGTAATACAGTAGAACAGTAATAATAAATAATAATTAAACCTTGGTATATGCTGCGTTCTTTATATTATTATAATTAATTATAATACACATATATATATACATATATATATATATATATATATACATAGATATATGTGTGTATGATATATATATATGTGTGTGTGTGGAAGACAAATAGATGACAAAATTTAAAGTGAAAAGATGATACAACATTAACCTACCAGTATCAAGACCAACACCACGTCAGGACAGCAACAACGGGTTGGTGATCGTACACACAGTTACACTCACCTAGAGGGAAGACAAGTGTAACCAGGTTAGCGAACATTAGCAGAACTCATACACCATTTCTACTGGACATCATCATCATACAATCCCTTAATGGGGAGGTTCGGTGGAGCATCACAGATGACTTTGCAATCAACTTTCTCCAGTTTTCCCTGTTCTTCACTGCCCTCTGAGATTACAAACTCCAGGTCTGTCCATAAGAGATGCGGACAGATTTTTAATGGGGAAACTGTTTTTGACTGATTTGATTATTCTCAGAACAAGGCACCCGGTGTGGCAGGACATTTGAATGAAGAGAAGGAGAGATGGGCATTTGTTATTGTTATTCGATGTGAAGACGGAAGATGGCTTAAAGGGAAGCTTGTTGGGGGGTGGGAGGGGGGAGATGGGAAGAACCGTACAGGGAAAGGAAGAGAGGGGAGACAGAGAGTAAGTAGGTGGAAGAGGGGGGGGGGGAGTAGTGGGAGGGGGGAAGGGGAGAAGAGCCAGAGGATGAGAGAGGAAGCGAGAGGAAATAGGAGGGACGAAGAAAGGGGAAGAGAGAGAGGAAGAGGGGGAGGGAAGATAGGCATAGAAAAAGATGGGAGGAGAAAGAGGAAGAGGGCAAGGGAGAGAGGAAGTTGGAGAGCGGAAAGGAGAGGAAGAGGGGAGGAGAAAGAGGAAGAGAGCAAGGGAGAGAGGAAGAGAGAGGAAATGAGAGGAAGTGGGCAGGAGAAAGAGGAAGAGAGCAAGGGAGAGAGGAAGTTGGAGAGCGGAAAGGAGAGGAAGAGGGCAGGAGAAAGAGGAAGATAGCAAGGGAGAGAGGAAGAGAGAGGAAAGGAGAGGAAGTGGGCAGGAGAAAGAGGAAGAGAGCAAGGGCGAGGAAGTTGGAGAGCGGAAATGAGAGGAAGAGGGGAGGAGAAAGAGGAAGAGAGCAAGGGAGAGAGGAAGAGAGAGGAAAGGAGGGGAAGAGGTTGAAAGGAGAGGAAGAGGTTGAAAGAGAGGGGGTAATAGGGGACGCGAGAGGGAGAAAGAGGTAAGATGAGGCTGAGAGAGGAAGGACAGGAAGACGAAGGAAGTGAGGGAGGGGAAGAAAGAAGAAAGAGTGAGGACTGGGGGTGACGGGGGAGAAAGAGAGGGAAGAAGAGGAAGGAAGGGTGAGAGAAGGGGAATAATGGGAAGGGAGGAACGGGGAGGAAAGGGGGGCTGAGGGAGGAAGCGGGAAAAGAGGGAAGAGAGAGGAAAAGGGAGGAAGAGAGAGAAAGGGAAGGGACAGAGAAATACTGGGAAAGAATAGAAAAATGGAGAGAAGGCGGAAATGAGGTAGAGAGTCGAAAAGAAGTAGAGCGAGAAAGAAAGATGTAGAAAGAGAGGAAAGGAAAGGAAAGATCGAGAGAGGAAGGAGGAGGAGAGGAGAGGAGAGATGGCAGGGGCGAGAGGAGAGGGAGGAGAGGAGAGGAAGAGAGAGAGATGAGGGAGAGGAGAGGAGAGGAGAGGGAGGAGAGGAGAGGAGAGGAAGAGGAGAGGAGAGGAGAGGAGAGAGGAGAGGAGAGGAGAGGAGAGGAGAGGAGAGGAGGGGAGGGGAGGGGAGGGGAGGGGAGGGAGGGAGGGGAGGGAGAGGGGAGAGGAGGGGAGGGAGGGGAGGGGAGGGGAGAGGAGAGGAGAGGAGAGGAGAGGAGAGGAGAGGAGAAGAGAGGAGAGGAGAGGAGAGGACAGCTAGATAGAGAGGAAGGAGGAGAGGAGATGGGAGGGAGCGAGAGGAGATGACATGAGAGGAGAGGAGAGAAAAGTTAGATAGAGAGAGAGGAAGGAGGAGGAGACGAGAGGAAAGATAGATAGAAAGACAGTAATGATGAGAGGAGAGGAAAGATAGAGACAGAGGATGGAGGAGGATAGGAGAGGAATAGGGACAGAGATGGGAAAGACAGTTTTGACCTGCAAACTGTACAGAGCAGACACAGACAAGCGCCGGCAGAAACAGGTAAGGCGAGCTACAGAAAGCACAGAAGGTGAGTTTCTCAGATCCGGTCTGGTTATGAATGAGTCGAGGAAAGAAAGGAAAGGAAAGAAAGAAAGAAAGTAATAAATAAAAAATGGATAAAACCATGTCTAGGCATGAAAATAAGATAGGCGGATCGGCGCCTCGCAGTGTCCTTGGTGGCAAGTTGGTGACTTGTAATCACATCATATCAAACCTCGGCTATGAATAATCGGAAATAACCTATAGGCATGCCACGCACTGATTTCCCGGCAATCGCCTCCACTTGTTTCTGTCATTTATCCGAGATAAATATATTAAATTGATAGTGAACAACATTTTTAATTCATTTTGGCGAGCACGCCCAAACTCCAACACCATAGGCCCGCCCTGATATGACCTTAGATGTTGACAGGACGTAAAACTCCAACAATCAACCAACACCACAGGCTTCTGCAGTAACGGGTTCTATAAAATTGACTCGGTATACATGATGCCGGGAAACAAAGGCGGACATTCTTGTTTCCAACACTCACAAGTGAGTATCATTGTCCTTGTGTGTATTCCCATAAAGGGTTATAGACCATTATTATAGTCTGATATCGCCACCAGGATCTTGTACTCATTGGCTGAATTGTGTGATATTGAATGAAAAACATAATATCTCTACTAATCTTCCATTAATTAATTTGCTGCATTTTTATGCGCGCATATTCGTACATGTTCAAATTATCACCTTTCAACAAAGAATTCTACACGGAAAAATAATTAAATCTAAAAAATATATATATATTAAACAAAATTATTTTTAAAGAATTATTAACAATTTTAAACATTATTTTTAATGCGATGTTTGTGTGGGCCCAATGTGATCTCTGACTAAACCAACCAGACAGGATGAGTTGAGCCCAATGAGTTGAGCGTCCGGCTCCTGTTTTGGGAGATCGGGTGATTCAAACACATGGGTTTGTGGGTTAGAACCCAGGGGCTAAATGTATGAAGCACAATTTATCGGCTGCGGAGTTAAGGGCGGCCGGCAGGGTAGCTATTGTCGGTGTTGATATATGTGTCACGGGGGATGTATCAGTCCAAAGCGCGCGCGGGTTAGCTAACGTTTCAGTTATTTATAGATTTGGGAAATCCCTCTGCGTTTGTAGCCATATATTAGGCTCAAATATATTAAATGCGACCATATTTAACAGAATTACACACTCAAACCGTGAAACTTCATTAAATTAACCCCAAATTCGAAGCGTTATCAAGGCTAACGCCGCATTGGCGGCGATATTAGTATTTATATTTTCGAATCGACGAACGTAAAGTAAACAAATCGCCGCCGCCGCCGCCGCATAGACGTCGCTTTCCATACTGGCGGCGGCGGCAGCGGTTTGTTCACTGTACCTTCGTGGATTCGAAAATATAACCACTAATATCGCCGCCAACGCGGCAGTAGCCCTAATAATGCTTCGAACCTAGGGTTAATTTAATGAAATTTCACTATTTGAGTATGTAATTCTGTTAAATATGGTCACATTGAATAGATTTGGCCCGAATCAGTCCCTAACCTGCACGTTATCCCAGGCTCAAGTTGGGGTTATGGACCTCGACCTTAACTCCCGAGGTGTTTGCCTAACTCGCCCTCATACATTGACACTTTGGCCGCTAACCCGGGAAATCCGCACGACGCGTGGGTTACGAGCCCTAACCCGCCCTCATACATTTGGCCCCTGGTCGAGTCAAACCAATGATATCAAAATTTATACTTGTCGCTTCCTAGCCAGGCGCTCGGGATTATTAGGATAGAGCAAGGACTGGTTGGCTCAGTGTCAGGAAAATGTGACTGAGTGGGATATCAGATCACGACCACGTGACCGGTGTGCTTGACAGTCGCTGTCGGAATGTGGCGCGTGCTGTTAGCATGGTTAGAGCGGGGCGCGACGCCAGCTGCCGTGTTTGCGCCGACACGGCGAGACGCTGCAAAAACGGTCATGTGACCGATTTGGAATGGCCTTCTCTCCCGCCACACCAGCAGCCCCAAAGGCCACCAGAGTCCGGCGACTCCAAGACACGGGCAGCTCGTTACCATGGAGATTGCTACCAGTATTTATCAACAAAACAATGTACTGTAAAACCTCTCTAAATCAACCGACCTTGGGACCGATTTTAAGTGGTCCATTTCGGGAGGTCGTCGGTTTACAGAGTTAGAATATGGCTACAATGGCCGTATTCGATTAACACGACCCGGGCGACTCGGGTCACTAGAATTTCAAATCGAACACCACGAGTGGAGTCGACAAAAACATGTGCCATGTGCGAAAAGTTCCAACCCCAGTAACCCACGTCCTGGCTGGGGGTGGCTAGGAACGATGACGTCACATTTGCGCTGGTACTGTCCTGTAGGATAACAGCTACCAGTACCACTCCCAGATGTTTTTTTTGGGGTAATAATCCAGATCAATTAAATGGAAATATAACTAAACTATGCAATCATAAAATACTTTAAATACTATTTTGCTGTAGTTGTATTGGTTATTAAAAAAGAAAAATTTGGATTAAGCGACCAATTTTTCCACCCCGAGCGTGGAGAAGTGTGTTGGTTTATTCAACCTGAGTCTGTAGGATGTGCGCATGCGCCAAAAAGTGACTCAGGTGACCCGAGTTGGATCATCGAATACGCCCAATGGTATTGTTCCGACCCAAATAAAGCGATCGATATAGCGGAGTGGTCGATCTCTGGAGGTGGTCAGTTAGGGAGGTTTTGCTGTAATCAGTTTCTTTGGCTTTTTATTTGTTGTAATTCTTTATTTTAATATAAATATGTTATTCATCTGAATACATATTTTGTCAGCGCCGAGGCACTGGTCTTCCTTATGATAATATTTATTCAGCTATTCAATACTGTCTTGGGGGGATGACAATCTGGAATATTTACATCCTTGGACAGGAGTAGAACCCACAATGTTTGCCATTCTGGGGGCTAGTGTACGAACCATTTCACCACCCATATTCCCTGATGTCATCACCCTATCTATCCACGCCCACCTGTCTCTGTGGCTCCTTGCCTGAGAGGTCAGTGCAGACCACTACACTCGCCCTGCTGGAATTGTAAGTCTTTTAAATGGTTTACATCCATAACTCGTTTAGTGCTTAGAATTACGTACATACAGGCAATGAACTTACATGTGCACATACACAGGGAAGGTTCAACAATGATCCAGTGTGCAGCTTGTAAGGGATCCTGGTCACGGGACCAGTGTTGTGAGGGGTGATGAAAATGGGAAATATTGTGCCTGGAACAGTATTCGAACCCGCACTTCTTACCATTCTGGACCACTACACCACCTAGGATTCCTAGTGTCACCATCCTATCCACGCCTACCTGCCTCCTTTCTTGGGAGGCCAGTGCAGACTACTACAATATCGCATTACTGTGTAATTACTATTAGTTGTTTCCGTTGAGAATACATTTATCAACCACACTGTGCGTATAGCTTGATCCTGGTCACGACACCCAGTGTCATAGAAATGGGAAACCTTGCACCTGGAGCAGGATTCAGACTCAGACTTCTTGCCATACTGGGGCTGGTGTGCTAACCGTTAGGCTATCTAGGCTCCCTGATGCAATCTACCAATCCATGTCTGCGCGTCTATTTGACTCTTTACATGAGAGGGCAGCGCAGACTACCATACTACTTTCTCAGCATCAAGATGTTGGCCTTTCAGGCGTGAACAAATACAATATACCCTATTAAATAACATAATTATGTGTGACTGTTATGTGTGTATACATACACATCCAAAGACACACATATAATATGTATATGCGCCTGTCTCAAAAGGTGATAAGTAATATGGGACAAAACTTTGTTCATTGTAACGATCAAGACACTATCTGTTTACGCATTTGCTCAGGATAAACTGATTTGTTTTTGTACATGGTGTTTCATAATCCCAATAGAATACATATTGATTGGAAGCAAATGTCCTTGTGTTTTCAGTGTATCCATTTCTGTGCCGTTTTGTGTCAATCGTTACGCAGATCAAAAAGAAATTAGTTATCACCTTTTGAGACAGGCTTATATATACTACTAAAAGTGCTAAAACTATAACTAAGCACTCTTCATCAAACCATAGAATTATAAAAATAACACAATAATACAAGAACTTCGAGAAGAAAAAGATAGAGATTAAAAACAGCGGTATTAAATCAACCAAGCAAACAAAAACACAACACAAAAACACAACACAAAAACACAACAAAAACAAAGGATATAAGGCGTGTTAGGTGCGTCTGTGTGTGCTAAGGTTTGCCTACAATATACATGAACTAAACGCATGGTAATAGGCCTTGACAGTAATTAACCACTTCTACAGTGGCACTCTGCAGATCTATCGCCCCATCTCGTGATCAAAACAGCTGTAATTTCCCTGTTGTAATAGACAACATAACAGTTCTGAAAAGTAGGTCATGACAACAAATGCCCACCAAGTATTCCGGAAATGAGCTGGATTCCTATTATAACGTGAATAGGCCGGTTTGCTTTGCTATTGCTTTACTTATCCTGGCATTGTCCAATATGGCCGTATTTTGAGTCTGCCACCTGGATCACAGGCCAACCCTTGCTGGTTGGTTGCTTGGTTGTTGTGGTTGTTTTATGTCCTAGCAACATCTAAGGTCATATCAGGACGGGTACAGACTTGTGACAGTGTGCACTCATGGAGACTTTATAGTGTTGCCCCACTGGGAAATCAGGCTGCCTGCACCATGACCCGATATCCCACTCAGTCACATTATCCTGACACTGAGCGAAATAGTCCTTGCCCTATCCTATTGATGCCGAATGCCAGGCTAGTAACTGACAAGTATCAATTTTAAAGTCATTGGTTTGATTCGACCAGGAACCGAACTCCCGATCTTCCGCACGCGAGGCCCGAGCTCTGCCGATTAGGCCACCGCGACCGGTCCAACCCTTGCAAATTTAAAATAATGTAGTAGTCTGAACTGATCTCTCAGGCAAGTAAGCACATAACCAGTTAGGCGTGGGTAGTGTGGTGATATCAGGGAGCCTAGGTGGTGTAATGGTTAGCACACTGGCCTGGAATGCAAAGAGATGTGGGTTTGAGTCCCGCTCTAGGCGCAATATTTCCCATTTTCATCAACCCCATGACACTGGTGCCATGACCAGGATCCTGTACAAGCTACACGCTGTATGGTTGTTGAACCTACCCTGTGTATGTATGTGTAAGTGCATTGCCTGTATGTAATTGTAAGCATTAAAAGACTTACAATTCCAGGGGGACGAGTGTAGTGGTCTGAACTGACCTCTCAGGCAAGTAAGCTCATAGACAGGTAGGCATGGATAGTGTGGTGATATCAGGGAGCCTAGGTGGTGTAATGATTAGCACACTGGCCCGGAATGCAAAGAGATGTGGGTTCGAATCCCGCTCTAGGTGCAATATTTCCAATTGTCATCACTCCCATGACAGTTGCATAGTCAGATGGTTTTGAGTTTCTGTCATTTCTGAGATAAATATATTAGGTTGATTGTTATAATATACCTGACTCTAGTTTGGAGTAACTTTTATTTTAAATGGCTAACTTTTGAGATATTGGACATACAAATATGCTAAATTAGTTTCGGCAAGCATGCCAAAACTCTGACACCATAGGCGTATGCAGTATCCAATGTGTCAATGTCTAATGTGCCAATGTCTAACGTGTCAATGTCTAATTTGCATATTGTAATCTATGGGCTAATCGCTTTTAAAAGGTGGTCACCAGATCTTTTGCGATTGTGTAATACCGTCCATATTACAATGGCTATACTTTTACATTGGCTGCCAGTTTTCATTGGCTGTCATTTTACATACCTACAATTCTAGTTTCGTTGTCATTTTCCGACCTCCCCCCACCCTCACCCTCTCATTGTGCAATGCGATGCCATCTCTGATTAACACCAAATGAACTTGAGATCTTCAGAAATTATCCAAGTCATTAAAACTTTCCGTTGAATTGCCAATGTGAATGTACTGCAACTCAAGGCCCGGTCACATACACGTTAGTGGACAATGATCCAAGTCATTGAAACTTTCCGTTGAAAGGCCAATGTGAATGTACTGCCACTCAAGGCCCGGTCACATACACGTTAGTGGACAATGATCCAAGTCATTGAAACTTTCCGTTGAAAGGCCAATGTGAATGTACTGCCACTCAAGGCCCGGTCACATACACGTTAGTGGACATAGTTGAACGGGATAGAGGCTAATGTAGTTGAACGTAGTTGAACGTAGTTGAACGTAGTTGAATGTAGTTGAACGTAGTTGAACGTAGTTGAACGTACTGGAGAAGTATGGATGCAAGTACGTTCAACTACGTTCAACTACATTAAACTATGTTCAACTACGTTAGCCTCCACTAAGTTCAACTACATCCACTAACATGTATGTGACCGGGCCTTCACTCTGAATGTGTAGGCATAGTATTACATTAGCAGTTCGGATCAAACTCAGTAACAGCAAAGTGTATCTTTCCCAACTCCCCTGCCCTACCTATCCCCATTTGGGAGATCGTGGGATTGTAACCCATGGGTTCGAATCCTGGTCGAGTAAAACCGATGACTTAAACACATATAATTGTCGCTACATAGCTTGACACTCGGCATTAATAGTACGACTTTTTTAATTCATTGGTTTGACTCGACCGGGAATCGAACTCCCGACGTTCCACACGGGAAGCCTGCACTCTACCGACTGATGGGGTGGGGGGGGGGGGGGGAGCACCACGTCCGATGGCAGTGAGGGTGGTATATATGTATATATATATATAATGGTAATTCCTGCACGCCTCGCTGTACAACGAATGGATGAGCCGAGGCATCAGTACTGAAGAGCCTTACGTGTTGTGCAATGCGATTTGCACCCAACGATAGGAACAACTTGAAAGGCACCCCACCCCACCCCCTCCCAGCCTCTAATTTCAACTTCTTGCATAGCCACGCTGTGTTAAATCAGGATCAGGATTCCTCAAATGGTTGGAATGGGTGAGTGTGAGGGAAGTTGTGTGAGAGAGTGTGTGGGTATGTGTGCGTGATGGGGTGTGGGTATGTGTGTGATGGGGTGTGGGTATGTGTGTGTGATGGGGTGTGGGTATATGTGTGAGAGGGGTGCGGGTATGTGTGTGAGAGGGGTGTGGGTATGTGTGTGAGAGGGGTGTGGGTAAGTGTGTGTGAGATCGGGTGTGGGTATGTGTGTGTGAGATGGGGTCTGGGTATGTGTGTGAGATGGGGTGTGGGTATGTGTGTGAGATGGGGTGTGGGTATGTGTGTGATAGATGGGCGTGTGGGTAATGTGTGTGGAGGGGTGTGGGTAAGTGTATGTGCTGATGGGGTGTGGTAAGTGTGGGTGAGTTGGGGTGTGGGTAAGTGTGTGAGTGAGGGAGTGTGGTATGTGTGTGAGGGGGAGTGGGTAAGTGTGTGTGAGATGGGGTGGGGTAAGTGTCGTACCCCATGAGATGGGGTGTGGTAAGGAACCACTACAGTGAGAGGGGTGCGGGTATGTGTGTGAGGGGGTGCGGGAATGTGTGTGAGAGGGGTGTGGGTAAGTGTGTGTGAGATCGGGTGTGGGTGTGTGTGAGAGGGTGTGTGGGTATGTGTGTGTGAAGATGGGGTGTGGGTAAGTGTGTGTGAGATGGGGTTTGCGGTAAGTGTGTGAGAGAGGGTGTGTGTAACGGTTGTGTGAGAGGGGGGTGGGTAAGTGTGGTGAGCATGGGGTGTCGGTAAGTGTGGGAGAGATGGGGTGTTGGGTAGTGTGTCGAGAGAGGGGGTGTGCGTATGTGTGTGTGGAGAGGGGGTGTGGGTAAGTGTGTGTGAGATCGGGGTGGGGGGATGTGTGTGAGAGGGTGTGTGGGTATGTGTGTGTGGGAGAAAAGGTGTGGGTTTCTGTGTGAGATGGGGTGTGGTATGTGTTGTGAGATGGGTGTGAGGTATGTGTGTGAGAGGGGTGTGGGTTATGTTGTGTGTGAGAGGGGGTGTGCTTATGTTTGTGAGATGGGTGTGGGCTATGTGTGTGAGAGGGGGTGTGGGTATGTGTGTTAGATTCGGGTGTGGGTATGTGTGTGAGATCGGGTGTGGGTATGTGTGTGTGAGAGGGGGTGTGAGTAAGTGTGTGTGAGATGGGGTGTGGGTATGTGTGTGTGAGATGGGGTGTGGGTATGTGTGTGAGAGGGGGTGTGGGTGAGATGGGGTGTGGGTATGTGTGTGAGAGGGGGTGTGGGTAAGTGTGTGTGAGAGGGGTGTGGGTATGTGTGTGAGAGGGGTGCAGGTATGTGTGTGAGAGGGGTGTGGGTATGTGTGTGTGAGATCGGGTGTGGGTAAGTGTGTCTGAGAGGGCGTATGAGTAAGTGTGTGTGAGAGGGGGTGGGTATGTGTGTGTGAGAGGGGGTGTGGGTATGTGTGTGTGAGGGTGTTGGTATGTGTGTGAGAGGGTGTGTGGTAGGTGTGTGAGAGGGTGTGTCTAAGTGTGGTGAGAGGGGGTGTGGGTAGGTGGATGAGAGGCGATGTGGGTATGTGTGTGAGAGGGGGGTGGGTTGTGTGTGTGAGATGGAGTTGCTAGTGTGTTGAGAGGGGTGTGGTGTTAAGTGTGTGAAAGGGGTGGGGGGTAAGGTGTGAGAGGGAGCGTGGGTATGTGTGTGAGAGGGGTGTGTGGGTATCTGTGATGGTACGGGGGTGTGGGTACATTGTGAAAGGGGTTTGGGTAGTGTGTGAGAGCGGGTGTGGGTAAGTGTGTGTGTGAGAGGGGGTGTGGGTATGTGTGAGAGGGGGTGCGGGTATGTGTGAGAGGGGGTCTAGGTATGTGTGTGAGAGGGGGTCTGGGTAAGTGTGTGAGAGGGTGTGTGGGTAAGTGTGTGAGAGGGGGTGTGGGTGTGGGTATGTGTGTGAGATGGGGTGTGGGTAATTGTGTGAGAGGGGGTGTGGGTATGTGTGTGAGAGGGGGTGTGGCTAAGTGTGTGAGAGGGGGTGTGGGTAAGTGTGGATGAGAGGGGGTGTGGGTAAGTGTGTGTGAGAGGGGGTGTGGGTAAGTGTGCATCAGAGGGAGTGTGGGTAAGTGTGTGTGAGAGGGTGTGTGTGTATGTGTGTGTGCGAGTATCTCGGCGGTTATGTGCTCTTTTAGGAGCGGGCCTGCCTTCCCCGACCCATAACACCGTAAGCCAGGATAGTAGAAAGTGGGTTTCTTGTGTGGTTCGCCTGTTCATGGAACGCTGGGCCCCGTTACTCAACGCCCTGCATTAAGACTTAACATGGTTGCATAAAGATCATTTCATATCAATCTTCATGCGGTAGATTGTTGTAGGTGTGCATATATGTTAGGAGAGGACCATCGCAAACTGGCAAAATTCAGTTCAGCATCTTATCAAAGCATCAACAGAGTATGGCATGGAGATCAGTGCAAAGCTGGTGACAAAAAAACAACACCAGTGGCCTCAACACAGAGATCAAAGTGAATGGACACAGGCTTGTGAGAGTGACAAGCTTCAAATACCTGGGCTCAGTTAAAACTGACGAGAGTTCCAACTCTGAGATACTCTCCTGGATAGCCCGGACAACAGCAGCATTGCCAAGGCTAAAACCAGTTTGGTTTGACAATAGTATTTCTCTCAGCTCCACGATAAGACTGATTCGCTTCCTTGTCACATCCATCTTCCTGTAGGTTTGTGAATCATGGACCCTCGCAGCCGAGCTCCAACCAAGAATAGAAACCATGGAAATGAGGTACTGTCACAAGATATTAAACATCTCATATAAAGCTGATGTTACCTATGAGGCCAATTCCCGCAGGAAATTGGACTACACACAAATCTCTTGACAATCATAAACAGATGCAAACTGCAGTACTATGGCCATATTTCCCCATTCATCAGTTGTGGCCAAAACCATCTTGCAAAGCACGGTGAAAGAGGGAAGAAAGCAAAGTGGACAAAGGAGGAGGTGGAAGGCAACATCAGGAAATGGACAAGCCTGGAGTTCTGCAAGTCACAGAGGGCGGTGGAGAACAGCGAAAAGTGGAGAAACACTGGTTGTACCCACATTTGTGGTGCCCCAACGACCCACGTGGGACCCATTGATGATAACCATTACACCACCTAGACTCCCTGATATCACCACACTACCCACGCCTACCTGTCTATGTGGTTACTTGCCTGAGAGGTCAGTGCAGACCACTACACTCATCCCCCTGGAATTGTAAGTCCTTTTTAATGCTTACAATTACATACATACAGGCAATGCATGAACAAGTACATACACCGGGTAGGTTCAACAACTATACAGCGCGTAGCTTTACAGGATCATGGTCACGGCAACCAGTGTCGTGGGGGTGATGAAAATGGGAATTATTGCGCCTAGAGTGGGACTCAAACCCATATCTCTTCACATTCCAGGCCAGTGTGTAAACCATTACACCACCTAAGCTCCCTGATATCCCTACACTACCCATGCCTACCTGTTTATGAGATTACTTGCCTGAGAGGTCAGTGCAGACTACTACAATGATATATGTTATTGTTGCATATTCACAAATTACCCGTAATGTTTAAACTCATATAATGTTCATATGCCCCACAATTCAAAATAGGTCAGATATAACTATCACATTCAATCCATTATATATATGCATAATGCACAGAAATAAATAACCTCATGGAATCAGAAGTTATGCTAATTAAAATTGATTACCAAGCACTTTTTAAATGTGTCATCTGCATTGCTCGTTTACCAGTACCGTATTCTCGCAGGTTAACGCCCTGTGTGGGTTAATACCCACCCCCACCTGGTCAATATTTCATAAACGCTCACCCCTTAAATGCCCTTATGTGGGTAAACACCAACCCCCCCTCCCACATCGGTGATTTGCCAATTTAAACACACCATGCGTTAACCTGCAAGAATACAGTAAATATTATTGGCAATGTTATATGCAATTATAATTCGGTGTGAAAATTATGTAGTGTGCATGGGCTATGGTAGTAGGAAAAGGCTACATGCCATTGTGGCTTAAGATTGCTACACATGAATACAGTGGCTGCAATGCAGGAACCCCAACCGAATGAGTACAATGTAGTGATGTCAACTTCTTTCGTCGCTGCTAGGGCAGCTGGTAAGAAGTGGAGGGGTGGAGTATGTTGTAAAATATTCCGATAATGATGCACTGGTGGGGGAATGGAAATGTTCTATTTTGCGAAACAGGTATATAGGGCCAGGTGCATATATGTGTTTATGTAGTTGCTGGTGGTGCTTGATTGATAGGTAAATAGACATTGTAGTGCTAGTAAGATAGTGTGTAAAGGTCACTCAGAGCCCTAGCCACTACCCCCCTCCCCCCTCTGCTAGTCATGGATCACCACACACTCAGCTCAGGGCAGGTGGTGGCCAAGGGAGCCACACAGCTTGGTGGTGGTGGGCAGATCACTGTAACCATGGGGACCAGAAATGCTTGTTTCTCATTGGTGGAGCTAGAAATGCTTGTTTCTCATTGGTGGAGCTAGAAATGCTTGTTTCTGAGGTGATACACTATACTGGATCCGTGGACCATATAAATAATAAACCTGAGCGCTTGACTCTATCTCTTCTTTCACTCTTTATACTCTTCCTTTCTCTTTTTGCCTGTATTGATTTCACTATAGCCTGCCTACAAAACCGCAGATTCGAGCCGTGGACTTCACACGACAATGGCTGACATAGTTTTATCAATTTGGTGCAGTGGGATAGTTGACAATAAGAAGCAGTTGAGTAGTCAGTAATGCAGGGATGTTTTATTTATTCAGCGAAAGAACATCAAATACAGGTACAAAAGATTATTCAGAAAGAGACGGGATGGACCCGAGAAAAGCCCTGAGGTGGAAAGATCAAATAAAGTAAAAAAGTAGATGGGTGAGTGAGCGGTAACTTTGTTTAGGTTGCCAGCTCACCATGAAGTGAGGCAGTGGTTGGTTAGCTGGGTGTTGGAGTTTGATGTCCTGGCAACATCTAAGGTCATATCATGATGAGCACCGAATTGGGAAAGTGTGCACTCATGGAGACTTTATAGTTGCTACACTGGGAAATCAGGCTGCCGGCACCATGACCTGATATCCCAATCAGTCACACATTATCCTAACACTGAGCTAACCAGTCCTTGCCTTTTCCTATTGATGCCGAGCTCCAGGATAGGAAGTGACAAGTATCAATTTGTATGTCATTGGTTTGACTCGACCAGGGTTCGAACCCGTGTGTTCGATCCCACGATCTACCAAAACGGGAAACGGACGCTCAACTCATTCGGCTATCATCAAATGCAGGTAAGAAATGTTGGTTGTTGTTGGAGTTTTAAGTCCTTACAACATCTAAGGTCATATCAGGATGGGTACTCACTTGTGACAGTGCACACTCATGGCGACTTTAGAGTGCTGCCCCACTGGGAAATCAGGCCGCTGGCACCATGACCCGAGATCCCACACAGACACATTATCCTGACACTGAGCTAACCAGTCCTTGCCATATCCTAATAATGCAGAGCGCCAGACTAGGAAGCAACAAGTATCAATTTTATAAGTCATTGGTTTGATTCCACCGGGAAGTGAACTCGCGATCTCCCGCATGGGAGGCCTGCGCTCTACCGATTCGGCCACTGCGCCCGGTCCAACATAGTTGTATCAATCTAGTGCAGTGGGATAGTTGCCAATAATAAGCAGTTGGGTAGGCCTAGTCAGTAACCAGGCTATATTTTATTGTTTCGGCGAAAGAACATCAAGTTCAGGTCAGAAAAAACTATTCAGAAAGAGACGGGATGGACCCGAGACAAGCCATGAGGTGAAGATAAAATAAAGTAACAAGTAGACGGCTGGATGGAGGGCGGTAAGTTTGCTTCGGTTGCCAGCTCACCATGAAGTGAGGCAATGATTGGTTGGTTGTTGGGGTTTTATGTCCTAGCAAAATCTGAGGCCATATCATGATAGGTACCAACTGATGACAGTGCATACATATGGTGACTTTATAGTGCTACATCACTGGGAGATCAGGCTGCCAGCACCATGACCTCATATCCCACTAAGTCACATTATCCTGACACTGAGCCAA
Organism: Branchipolynoe longqiensis; assembly: GCA_030323885.1. Taxonomy (NCBI): domain Eukaryota; kingdom Metazoa; phylum Annelida; class Polychaeta; order Phyllodocida; family Polynoidae; genus Branchipolynoe; species Branchipolynoe longqiensis. The sequence goes on along the minus strand of CM059188.1, from coordinate 103,279,330 downwards.
CCAGTCCTTGCTTTATTCTAATGATGCCGAGTGCCTGGCTAAGAAGTGACAAGTATAAATTTGTATATCATTGGTTTGACTCGACCGGGGTTGGAACCCGTGGGTTAGAATCCCACGATCTACCAACACGGGAAACGGACATTCAACTCATTCGGTCAACCCGTATGGTTGGGTAGTCAGTAATTCAGGTATGTTTTATTGATTCGGCGAACGAACATCAAGTGCAGGTAAAAAAAGATTATTCAGAAAGAGACGGGATGGACCCGAGACAAGCCCTAAAGTGGAAAGATCAAATAAAGTAAAAAGTAGACGGATGGGTGGGTGGGCGGTAACTTTGTTTGGGTTGCCAGCTCACCATGAACTGACGCATTGACCGCCAGGGGGATTCTGATGGGCGAAAAGGCGGGAAACCTAGCAGCCAATCAGAAGTGATGGGCTAGGCGACCCGAGATGCAGGCAGTTGGGTGGAAGTTGGTCTCGTTTGTCGCTCCATACTGAATCACATACACTTCAATAAACTGTGACTTGGGGGAGGGGGGGGGTCCATTTTCCCACCCACCCACCCCCATCACATACACCATTCCCATAATAATGGCATACTTTTTGTGGCGACCCACCATATTAATCCATAATACTGAACTTATTATGGCTAATCCACGAACACACTACCCTCCTTCATAATATACTAACATGCCCTAACTAAGTACCCACTGCACTACCTATTTACAATGTAATTTCAATGGCCAGAAGACCAGTGCCTCGGCGCTGAAAAAAATTTATATTCTGATGAATAAACTCTTTTACCGACAGAAAAGGATTACTATTTTCTGCCCAAGAAAAAGTGGAGCTGCTACCTGGTGTGCTTGCACATACGGAAGTGGGGTAGTTAGTTGTTTCTCTCAACGCTAATCATCAATAACTCACTTTGATCCTAGCAGTAAGTGGTTCCTGATAATTAAACAATGTAGGGGGGGGGTTTACTTATACATATTTCTGGTGTAGAGTTGCAATCAAATTGTCCTAGAAAAATGTTCTACATTAGATAAAATACCACTTCCTATATCTATGGTTATCTGCTCTTCCACCTTCAGCAACAGAGGGGGGTGGGACGTAGATCACGCGATAGAGTGTCCAGCTGTGATGGTGTGGGTCATCCGATCGATCCTGCTCAGTGGACCCATTTGCAGTTTGGGTTATTTACCGTTCCAACCAGTGGTCCACAACTGGTTCATCAAAGGCTGTGGTATGTGTTGTCCTGTCTTTGGGAAAGTGCATATAAAAGACCACTTGCTGCTTATCGGAAAGAGTAGCCTATGTGGCAGCACCAGACTTCCTCCAAAGATATATGTCCGAATGACCATATGTTGGATGTCCAATAGCCGATGATAAAAATCAATGTGCTTTAGATACATCGTTAAATAAAACAAGCTTTTCTTTTCAGCAACAGAGTGCTGACCCCCACACACTGACCTCCTTAGGGTAACAACCTGGTGCGGTGGCCGAATCGGTTGAGCACAGGCCTCGCATGTGGAAGATCGGGAGTTTGCGAGTTCAGTTCCCGGTCGAGTCAAACCAATGAGTTAAAAATTGATACTTGTCACTTCCTAGCCTGGTGCTCGACATTATTAGGATAGGGCAAGGACTGGGTAGCTCAGTGTCAGGATAATGTGACTGAGTGGGATATTGGGTCATGGTGCTGGCAGCCTGATTTCCCAGTGGGGCAGCACTATAAAATCGCCATGAGTGTGTACTGTCACAAGTCGGTACCCGTCCTGATATGACCTTAGATGTTGCTAGGATGTAAAACAACAACAAAAAAACAAAACAAACCTTAGGGTAACCATAGTAACAACTCCCCAACTTACCTATGCAGTGCACACACTGGTCCCCCCATGCTACAGAGCACATGCCTCCTGTGTTTGGCCTGAGTGGTAGGGAAGAAAATGGGAGGAGGAGTCTGTGTCTGGCGGCGGAGGGGGGGGGGGGGGGGGAAGAAGAAGCAGTTGCATGGTTCCTCTCCGTGAATATGGCCTATGCTGCCGACACGGCGTAAAGCAACCACCAATCAATCAATCAATCGGACACAGCACCACTTTTCTGGATCAGTGGATCAGTGCACTGTGCTTCATCCCCACATTAATGTAAAGATGTGATTAAGAATCGTGTCTTAGTACATACATAACACTTAACACGCCCTAAGCCTGTGGTATGCAGTAACTTTGGCATTTCAGAAATCAACTATTGAAATTATTGTAGTAGTCTGCACTGACCTCTCAGACAAGGAGCCACACAGACAGTTGGCCGTGCACAGGGCGAGTGATGATATCAGGGAGCCTAGGTGGTCTAATGGTTTGCACATTGGCCTGGAATGCATGAGGTGTGGGTTCGATTCCCCCTCTAGGCACAATATTTCCCAGTTTCATCACCCCCATGACACTTGTGCCATGACCCGGATATTGTACAAGTTGTGTGATGTGTGGTTGTTGAACCTACCCTGTGTATGTATGTAAGTGCATTGCCTGACCTTGCTGTGAATATGGCCTGTGCTGCTGACACGAGATGTAGATTTGATTCCCGCTCTAGGCGCAATATTTCCCATTTTCATCACCCCCCACGACACTATTCATAACCGACAATGCCGCTCACATTATTTTTTTGTAAAAGCCTCAGCCACCATTTATGTCAGATGCTGAGCCTGACAGTCGGTTCGTTTTGTTAAAGGAACGCATTAAGCATCACTGACGTCACTACCTCTGACATGGGATGATGTAGTATGTGACGTCACTACGTCATCGTTTTAGAGATGCGCTGATAGTCTGCTCGGTGGCCAACCACGGGGGCCATTACCGGTGTGGCGTGTAGCTCGCAATGCATGCCGGGAGAACAGCGGTTTGTAACCGAGCACACCCCTGGGAGGGATCAGGCGGTCCCCGGCGTCCTACTGCTGGGTAAGAAAATCTTTGCTGTGCAAATAGACACAACCATATATATGTGTGTGTGCGTATGTATATATATGTATATATATATATATATATATATATATATATATATATATATATATATATATATGATGAATAGTGTCATGGGGGGTGATGAAAATTGGAAATATTTTGTCTAGAGCGGGAATCGAATCTACATCTCTTGCATTCTGGGCCAGTGTGCTAAGCATTACACCAGCTAGGCTCTCTGGGGCCATATTCATGAGCTCGGGGTACGCTTAGCCGGAGGGTAGGCTTAACCGTTGGGTAGCTATCCCGCGGGTTAACGGCAGAGGTTAATTAGGTCAATCGGTATTCACCAATGCCCTAGCCATTGCGGATAGCTACCCGTTCGATTATTTATAGATTTGGGAATTCCCTCCAGTCGCTGCCTTGTTTACTTTACATTCGGCGATTCGAAAATATCAATATCGCCGCCGTTACGGCGTCAGTGTTAATTTTGCTTCGGATTGAGGGGTTAATTTGAATAAATTTCACTTATTGCGTATGTAATTCTGTTAAATATGACAGCATTGAATAGATTTGGGCGTAAGGAATTCACGCCGATTCGGCGGCGACGGCGGCAGCCATTTTTGCGCCGGTTTGTGTACTTTACATTCGGCGATTCGAAAATATTAATATCGACGCCGTTACGGCGTCAGTGTTAATTTTGCTTCGGATTTAGGGTTAATTTGAATAAATTTCACTTATTGCGTATGTAATTCTGTTAAATATGACAGCATTGAATAGATTTGGGCGTAAGGAATTCACGCCGATTCGGCGGCGACGGCGGCGGCCATTTTTGCGCCGATTTGTGTACTTTACATTCGTCGATTCGAAAATATTAATATCGCCGCCGTTACGGCGTCAGTGTTAATTTTGCTTCGGATTTAGGGTTAATTTGAATAAATTTCACTTATTGCGTATTTAAATCTATCAAATATGATCGCATTGAATAGATTCAGAACCACACACACTCACTATCCCCTCGGGATAGTGGCTTACCCCTGGGTCGAAATTGGGGTAGGGTACCCTCCGGATAGAGCCCCAGGGTAGTGCTACCCCGAGCTCATGAATAAGGATTTTCCGCCGTTAGCCGGGGGGGTAGCGTACCCCCCGGTTACAGCCTCAGGATAGCGCTACCCCGAGCTCATGAATACGGCCCCTGATGTCCCCACCGCATCCACGCACAACTGTCTATGTGGCTCCTTGCCTGAGAGGTCAGTGCAGACTACTACACTCGTCCCCCTGGAATTGTAAGTCTTTCAAATGGTCATTTAATGCTTACAATTACATACATAGGGGCAATGCTTTTGATTGATTGATTGGTTGTTGCTTTACGCCATGTGGGCAGCATAGGACATATTCACAGCAAGGACAGGCAATGTACTTACATATATATATATATATATATAAATATATATATATATATATATATAATAATATATATATATATATATGAGGCTGTCTCAAAAGGTGCTAAGCAATATGGGACAAAACTTTGTCCATAGAAACGATCAACACACTATCTACTTATGCATTTGTTCAGGATAACTGATTAGTTTTCTACATGGTGTTTCATAACCCCAATAGAATACATATTGATTTGAAGCAAATGTCCTTGTGTTTTCAGTGTAACTGTTTCTGTGCTGTTCTGTGTCAATCGTTACAATGGACAAAAAAAAAAGAGTTATCACCTTTTGAGACAGGCTCATATGTAAAGGCCTTGTCACACTATGACGTAACGACGTCAGTGTAGGGAGAACATGAAAAAACGTCGAACTTCTCGGCGTAGTATGCAAATTTGGGCACAAGTTGAACGTGGATGCAGCGTAGTTGACGAGAGCGTAACATCGGTAAAGCGTAGTGATAGCGTCATTCAACGAGAGAGGACAACGTAATTACACTCATGGAACGTTACGTACGTTATTCCATCACCAGAATTATGTTGCGTACGTTACGTGACGTTACATACGTCATGACATGGTGGCGAAATGCTGAACGTACATTGGACGTACGTTTGGCGTACATTCTCCTGACATTCCCATTATGCCGCGTGGACGTTTCCACTGGCTTTAATGTGGGTCAAAGTAGTGGAATGTAGTGGAACAGTGTTTGACTAATGTCCGTCTAACGTCATTGACATTCGCCGAACGTGTACAGAACATATGGCGAATGTAAACCCTTACGTTCGAGTTACGTCGAAAGTTTTGAACAGGTTCAAAACCTTGACGTGCGCCGATGTAACACGACGTAACATGACATAGCTCAACGTCAGTCTAATGTCATCCTGACGTCATCATAACGTAACCCAATGTACGTCAACGTAATGACGAAACGTGAGCACATCAGACTTACGTTGGCTCGTTACGTCATAGTGTGACAGGGGTATTAGATACGCAGTGAGTTCTATGGCGATGTGGAGAATGGCGGACTGACGCAGAGGGCGCGCGCTCCGTAGTGTATATGTCGCCCTGTTGCGCCGACTGTCGGAATAGCCGGCAACCCGAAACGCCGCGGGGGGCAGCACCATGCGATTTCTTCCATCGGCATATACCTCAGTATATACTTGGCTATATATATAAATATATATATATGCAAAATATATATATATATATACATGCAAATATATATACGGATATATAAACCCCTTTATCGCGGGTAATGAGCTCTATAGTGGCTCCTTCCCTCCCTCCTCCTCTCATGGGGCTTATATGCTATGGACAGTATAAATACAGCCTCAATAAAAAGTGTTTTTTTTAATTGGGGTGGGGGGGTGGGTGCCCAGCATGCACCTCCCCCCCCCCCCCCCATCCGCTGGGGGGCTGCTTTCACCACTCGGTCGGCAGCGTCGGATATTAAAGTCGTTGTAATCTAGCCCCACATCACCCGTAGACTAAAGGCTGCATTCCATATACGCGTAATGCGCCCACATCTATCCGAGGCTTATACCTCGGTAAAACAACAGTTATCCATCATCTGTACCAAGGTAAGACTCGTATAACTATACTATTTTACCTCGGTAAACAGCCTCAGGCTAGCCTCAGGCTAGGGAGACCTTTACATAATTCATTTTTATCCTTAATATCATTCTTTCTTATTATTATAACATTCTAAATTTTTGTTCTCACCTATTCTTGTTAGTTGGCGAGAAGACGCTTTGCAACGCCGGTAGGCTTTTCTAGTCGTTTATTATAATGTTTTGCAAACGACTTAGCCGTCTTCCAGCCTGCATGCGCTAGTATTCTTTTCACAGAAATACCAAGCACCCGTGCCTTGGAGACCATGGCTCCTCTAGTTGAGTGGGAAGAGTATTTACTCGTATCCACTCCAGCCAATTTCAACACCGTAATTGTCCATCTGGCAAGTGTGTCTCGTGAAATCGCCTTATGTGGCTTTATAAAGCTCACTAATAGTTGTTGTGATGCACGTAAATCCTTTGTCTTGTATATATAAGCCCGTATGGCCGACACAACACATAATTTCCGATCATTCGGAAAACAGTCTAAGTGAACCGTTGATAAAGGGTCACCTAACGTGTTCGATTTGAGCAATTTTTCTAAATCAAACGTAGCTTGTTGCTTGTCTATTTCTAATCCAGTTAAGGATAAAGCAACAATCGTCTGTCCTCTGTGTCCGGTTACTAACAATAACAGGACCGCGACCTTAAAACCTAACTGTTTTATATCTAACCACGAGTTGTGAGGCCAAGCCTGAAACAACTTAAATACTATAGAAACATCCCAAAACCGACTATACTTTGGTTTTGGAGGATTCCTTTGATAAATTGAACGAAGTAAATAACAAATAACATAATGTTTTCCAACTGTTTCGCCATCAATTCTAGGTAATATAATTGATAACGCACACCTCGCCGCATTAATCGATCCAAAGGAAAGTCCTTCATCCTCTAGAGAACGAAGAAACCGAGCTACTTGTGAAATCTTTGGATTTGTTGGTTTAACTTTCATTAACAAACAATGTACACCCCATTTCTTTAAATAGGTTGTATACATTTTGACAGTTCCTGGCCTCCAGGCATCCGATACTATCCTATCCTCAGTAATTCTGTCCAATCCAAATTGCTGTAGCTGCTTCCTTAGAAAAGGAATGCCAATAGGGGCGTCGTTGACACGTCGCCGTGAACCACTAGCGGTCCGTGGTGCGTCAGATTCCCGAGTTTTCTTGGGAATCGTATACGATCTTTTGCCAGTTGTGAAACTGCTGGCAGCCAAGGTTGCGTGTCCCAATCGGGCACCACCAGTATCGCATGTGTCCCTTCCAAGCCGATTTTTCTCACTACTCGGCTGATAATGCTAAATGGTGGGAAAATATAAAAATAATTATTTTCCCAAGTAATAGCAAACGCATCTACTTTCCAAGCATCCGGTTCAGGATGCCAAGAAACATAACAGGGTAACTTGTTATTATTTCGTGATGCAAATAAGTCAACTTCAGGTGTACCCCATTTTTCACAAACGAAGTTAAACAAAGGTGTAGAGAGAGACCACTCTAAATGGTCATGGAAATTTCTACTTTTATAATCTGCAAGTGTATTTTGTGACCCTGGAATATGCGCTACAGTCAGCCAGACTTGTTGAGCCTGTGCCCAGTTCCAAATCAGTTTAGATAACTGATTGCAAGACTTTGATTTGGTTCCACCCATGTTACGAATATATGCCATGGCAGTAGTATTATCAGTTAGTATTCTAACCTGTGATTTATTTATCTTTACTAAACTACGTAAGCCCAGATAAATAGCACGCAATTCTAGTGCATTAATATAGTCTGATTTTTCATCATCAAGCCATCTACCTCCTGTTGTGACCCCATCTCGATGAGCTCCCCAACCTTCTAACGAAGCATCAGTAGTAATTACTGTATTAGGTTCCGCCATGCGGATTGGATTTGGTGAACTTGCTATATGTTGCATCCACCATCCAATATCCTGTAACCCTTCTTGCGAAATAAACATCTTTCGCTCAAAATTGCCTTTAGTTCGTGTTAACGCTAAATTTTTATCTATTTCTAGCGACTTAATATGGGCCTTCCCATATAACACAGCAGGTGCATATGAGGTCATTATGCCAATAAGAACAGCAACCTGTCTAATTTTTGGCTTTGATAACTTAATAAGCTGAGTCGCTGTAGTCATAAACTTAATTAGTTTTTGTTCTGTTATCGACACTGTAAGGGACTGTGTATCCAGAATAAACCCTAAACATTTGAGTTGTTTTGTTGGTTTAAACACTGACTTTTGTTGATGTACATAAAACCCCAATTTAGTGAGTAATGCACATAAATCCAAAACTGCATTCACACAACCAATTTGTGTTGATGCTATAATAAAAGAATCATCTATGTATGGAAACATTATGTGACCCTTCCTCGCCATTACCGAGAAAACAGGTTTAAGCAATTTAGTAAATAAACGTGGCGCACAAGCTAAGCCATTCGGCATGCAGGTAAACTCATAGAGTTGGTTATCCCAAATAAATCGAAGAAATTTTCGGTATTGTTCCATTATGGGAAGCGTATAATATGCATCCTGTAAATCAACACTAGCCATCCACGCATCTGGTGTAATCAGATCTCGTGCCGTATCTAGAGAGAACATTTTAAAATGTCGATATTCCACCCTTTTATTAAGGATTGTTAAATCCAGGATCATTCGAACATCACCATTAGGCTTCGGTCTCGAGAAAATGTTTGAAATAAACTGTCCTGAACAGTGTGTCACTTTTTGTATAATTCCTTTCTCAAAGAATTTATGTACCTGTTTAGTTAGTGCGTCTCGTTCAACTGGTTGAATGTTATATGGAAAAGGTATTATACTTTGTACAGGAATTTGTGTAAAGGGAATGTGAACACCCCTAACTATTTTTATAATTTCTTGGTCACTAGTAATTTTGTGCCACTCAGAAATATGATTACTAATATTACCAGCCACAAAGTTGCTTACAGTTTGTGTGTTTTTAGAGGCTTCAGGGACTTGTAAAGTTTGTGTTTGGACCTCTACTTGGACCCGCCCCTGGGGAAAGGTCTCGACGAGTTGAACCCTCGGCCTATTGGCCGTGCGGTGTTGTCGGTCCAGCCTGGGCGAGCGCCCCGGCCCCGAAACCCTTGACCGAAGTTTGAACTCGGTCTGGTTCCTCTGGTGAACCGTCGTGGACGAAAATCCCCTCGTGACTTTTTGAAACGAGGAACTTCCTGTTTCTTCTTGCCATCCATGTTTTTGCCACTCTTGGCTGCAGTCTCTACCTCTTTATAGAGGTATTGTAGTTGACCGCCAAACATCTTGGTATTATCTAAAGGTTTCCCTTTAATCGGCTCTGGAGCAAGATAAAGCGTAAACTCCTTCCCCTCATTATCGGTAACCTTCTTAGAGCGAGCCACTTCTTTGCCAGCATCTGTGCAAACTGACTTGAAGACATTTTCATATCTTCGAAACGACAGGTAATTACCTGCCGCCGCTAGCACTGCAATGCCTTTGTCCATTGTCTTAGCCAAAGACGAGAACTTATTTTCACTCTGCATCCTATTAGCCACAGGAACAATAGCTGTTAGGGTAGCCAACACTGCCTTATGCACTGTGTGCAACACATCCTCAAACTTCTTACGGTCATCCGTCATATTGACATCCCGATCCATTTCTTTAATGATGGAGTTGGGAACACCCTTTATGCCTGTTAACTCATCTCCTAACTTGGAGATAACCTCCGCCGGTTTGAACGTGCGAAAATGACCATTCACGGTCTCGCGCATAAGCGTAGTGGTTTTAACCCGCTTAGCCTTTGGCTTCTCCACCTTCTTAGCCACTTTAGTGCCAATGTCCGCATAGACCCCTTCATAATGGTGTCTGAGTCTGATTCCGTAGAAGTAGACTCAGTGGACGAATCAGAAGAAGAATATTTCCTCTTCCTCTTCTTCTTTTTGGACTTAGTCTTCCGCTTTTTGCGAAAACCAGTCTCTGCCCGCTCCTTGGTGAATTCATCACCCGAAGAAATCACCTGTTTCTTCTTCTTCCTCCGTTTAGGAGAAGGAGGAGGAGGAGCCTTAAGCTCCACCGCCGAGTCTGTGTCCAAGAAATCCTCAAACGAATCCTCTTGGACACTCGGCCTACGCCGCTTCCGAGACACAGGCGATTTGGCAGTCAAGATGTGGCTTTCCAATCGTGCAAAGCGAGCCTCCCAATCTGGAGGCGCAGGCACATCAGGCACTGCGTCCTCGTCCGGGTCGGAGAGGATATGCGCCCGGGGCTGTGTCGACGGCCCTGCCGACAACACAGGTGAGGAGTCGTACTCCTCGTCCACTCCACTCGGAACACGCCCCTCGGCTGCTGCTGCACCGCGCTTACTCCGCTTCGTGGCCATCGGGAGCTGAAACAAAGATTTTTGGTCAGTCCCGGTATATATATATGTCACAATATGGTTGTTTCAAACTCATTTGGACATCTATTGGTGTTAGAGAACGTGTTTATACCGTTATAACACAGGCGTAATAAGCTAAATTTGTGCGTGGGTTGTGGGTCAAGCCCAAACCTTACGCGGGGTCGGGACCAGTGTATCGGCCCGCCCATCCCTCTGTTCCGCACACTTCTCCCACCTGTGACTACTACGTCAACAAGTTGGAGAAAATGCTACGAAACTCGGAGAAACGCCTGAAAAAGTTTTGTCTAGGGGAGTCTATAAAAGAAACCCAGGAGCATCTCCAACATTACTCTCTATTAGAGTACGAGAGAATTTCCACATGAGATAGGGCGAAACCCACATCTCTACCCATAGTCACACGGTGACCCGGGTGTTGACATAACCGCTAATGACCGGTTTGGTTCCTTCGCGAAACCCACTCGAGTGTTCTATCCTTGGTTGTTTATAACCAAATAACTCGTCCAAATTGGACCAACGAAAGTCTAAACTTTCCATATTGATGCTCTAATGCATCATAATTAAGCTAACCACAGTTTTTATATACTTACTGCGTATTTGCTTGTATGTAGACTAATTTTGCCGGAGCAACCCAACGACACGTTATCCAGTCGTGAGTTGTATATGCTAATTGCTGGTACCGGACGTGCTTACCTCTCCCTAGCCTGAGGCTAGCCTGAGGCTGTTTACCGAGGTAAAATTCACATATATACATATACATATCAGGGGTCCCAGTGATGAAAATAAAAAGAATTCTGAAAAACTCGGGTGGACCTGGGGCATGCCCGCATACATTTTTTTAAACCTACAAATAATGTACCATATATATCCCAATAGAAGCACACACCCCATTTCAATATTGAAATCACGCACAAATTTACGATCATATTCAGAGTGAATGCACATAAAATAAGGCAATCCCACTTTATTTCAGAGGCACAACAAAGACAAATAAAGATTTACGATCATATTCAGACTGAACGCACATAAAATAAGACAATCCCACTTTATTTCAGAGGCACGACAAAAACAAATCCATGAAATTCTTTAACTTTGAATAGGCGCACATCCATGTGTCTGCACTGGCGTAATGCGCCTCTATTGGGACATATACGGTAGTCAATCTGACACCTACTTGGACATATTCTACCCTTGAAATTCCAACTGTTGTAACTTCGAGATGAACAAATAATTAAAAGTGACATTCTCATTCACTCACCATTTGATGTTTTATTTTTTTATTTCGTGGAGAGGATTTCCCCCCGCTGATTTGGAAACTCAGTTTCGCTGAAATCAGCGATTTTGGTGAGAAATAGGATCCCTGAAATATATTTAGTTGTAAGACTATTTCAGATACATACTACGTTCAAGTACGTTCAACTACGTTAGCCTCCACTACGTTCAACTACGTCCACTACTGTGTATGTGAGCGGGCCTTTAGATACTGCTGCATTTTTAAAACATTTGTTGCTGCATTTATGAAACATTTGTTGCTGCATTTATATAAGATTTGTTGCTGCATTTATGAAACATTTGTTGCTGCATTTATATAACATTTGTTGCTGCATTTATGAAACATTTGTTGCTGCATTTATATAACATTTGTTGCTGCATTCATGAAACATTTGATGCTGCATTCATGAAACATTTGTTGCTGCATTTATGAAACATTTGTTGCTGCATTTATGAAACATGTGTTGCTGCATAGATTGGTTGGTTAGTTGGTTGTCGGAGTTTTACATCCAAGGCTACATCTAAGGTCATAACAGGACGGCTAGCAACTTGTGACAGTGCACACTCAGGGCGACTTTATAGTGCTTCCCCACTGGGAGACCAGGCCACCCGCACCATGGCCCGATATCCCACTCAGTCGGATTATCCTGACACTGAGCCAACCAGTCCTTGCCCTATGCTAATAATGCCGAGCCCCTGACTCGGAAGCAACAAGAATCAATTTTTAAGTTATTGCCTTGACTTGACCAGGGTTCAAACCGATGGACTCATATCCCATGATCTACAAAAAAAACAGGAGACGGACGCTCAACTCATTCGGCCATCCCATCTGGTACACATTACAAGTAAATTTCACTGTGAACTTCCCGTGAATTGGCGCCTGTCAGAGGACGGGGCATTCAGCGCCCCATATTTCCCAGGAGATAAAGGCCAGCGTTCGGCTCTTACTTACAAAAGAAAACAACAACAAAAAAACACCACTACCACCACCGACCTTCTCCCGAAATATAAAATATAAACCTGGAATGCGCACATTCTACAAAGGCATGTCTAAAATTGGAATTATTTGCGATGTATTTTGCGGTCTAATTTTGATTGGCATCGTATTCGTGTAGATACATTTGAGATGATAAACTTGATTAGTTTAGTAAATAAAGATGGGTGGGAATTCTATTTCAATGTTAAATTAACCTAATCTCAATGCGTATTAGGCCGGCTATAATTGCTTCTTTATTGGAGGTTTACGTCCTGGCAACATCTAAGGTCATAGCAGGACGGCCTCCCACCGGCTGTAAACTATTTGGTTTAAAGTCGCATAGTCCGATGATTTTGAGCTGTCATTTTCTGAGATAAGATTAAATAGATTGTTATAATCTACCTAACTTTAGTTTGAAATACCATCTATTTTAAATGGCTAAGTTTTGAGATATTTGAAGTGCAAACATGTCAACTTACTTTTGGCAAGCACACCAACAACTCTGACACCATAGGCTTAGTTTAGTAGTAACCGCTTCTATCAAATCGTTTCAGTATTCCCTTATATGTGGCAACAGATGCTTTATCAATGCAAAAGTATCTAAGTAAGATACTATAGAATCAATTCTAGATAATTGCTTTGGTTTTGAAAATTTGATGCTTCATCGGACTATGCAGCTTTAACAATTATATGTTACACCTCTAGTAACACTCAGCCCTTCCCCTACCAACACTCAACCCCTGACATCCCGTCACCACTCACAACCCCTCCTTCTCCAGTGGTTCGAACCCTGGTCGAGTCAAATCAATGTCGTAAAAATTGGTACTTGTCACTTCCTAGCCAGGCGCTCGGCAATATTAAGAGAGGGCAAGGACTGGTGTGCTCAGTGTCAGGATAATGTGACTGAGTGGGATACCAGGTCATGGTGCTGGTGGCCTGGTTTCCCAGTGGGAAAGCACTATAAAGACGCCATGAGTGCGCACTGTCACAAGTTGGTACCCATCCTGATATGACCTTAGATGTTGCTAGGACGTAAAACAACAACAAACAAACAAATAATCCCCAGTAACCCCCCCACACAACACACTCCACACAACCCTCCCCCACCCCACCCCACCTCCCACCTCGTCCTCACGTGATCACTCACACATCTACCTATTCTGGCGCGTCCCAGGACTTGTCCTGTGAAGGTTGGTTGGTTGGTTGTTGGAGTTTTACGTCCTGGTAACATCCAAGGTCACATCATGTCGTGCGAAGGCGGGGTTGGTGCTTAGTGCACAGTTCGGTAGTAAACACCCATAACACAACAATGGAGCTCTGAGGTGAGGTGAGGGAAGCTGAAAGTGTCCCTCACTAACTCTCTTCCAGGCGCGAATTTCACGTCGAGCTGGAAGGAATTCTTTTAGAATGTTTTACCTCCTTCTACCCCCGTCTTAATTTAAACAACGGTAGAGTTACTGGTGTTTGTGTTATTTTCTTTGGTGGTGTGGGGGGCTGGGGTATGGGTGTGGGGTTGTTGTTTTTTTATGAGGGGGAGATGTGATTTCAATGTCCACCGACATAAGACTATCCATGGATACACACACATGAGCATGCTGCTTGTTTGACCAAATCGGTCCACCGGGCACGGTGGCCGAATCGGCAGAGTGCAGGCTTCCCGTGCGGAAGGTCGGGAATTCGATTCTCAGTCGAGTCAAACCAATGACTTATACAATTGATACTTGTTGCTATCTAGCCTGGCGCTTAGCGTTACTAGGATAGGACAAGGACTGAATAGCTCAGTGTCAGGCTAATGTGACTGCAACGAGTATCGGGTCATGGTGCCGGCGGCCTGGTCTCCCAATTCGACTTCCAGGGGGTTAAACAAATGACTTATAAAATTGATACTTGTCGCTACCTAGCCTGCCGCTCGGTATGACTAGGATAGGTCAAGAACTGGTTAGCAGAGTATCACACGATAATGTGCCTGTGTTGGATATTGGGTCATGGTGCCGATGGCCTGGTCTCCAAAGTAGGGCAACACTATAAAGTCACCATGAGTGCACACTGTCACAAGTCGGTACTCATCCTCATATGACCTTAGATGTCGCTAGGATGTAAAACAACAACAAACAAGCAAGCAAACAAATCAATCCTGATATGACCCTAGATGTTGCTAGGATGTAAAACAACAAAAAACAATCAAACAAACCCATCCTGATATGACCTAAAGCTAAGATTCCTTACACGCGGTATGCGGCATGTGGTATGCGAATGCGAATGCGGCAAAAAATCGAAACGCCTTGAAGTCAATGGGCTACAACCCTTACATGCGGTATGCGAATGCGAATGCGAATGCGACAACTCGATCGGTCCCTGTAGCGATCGGTGCGGCATGCGGCATGCGGCACTCAGTATGTGAATAGAAACGTGAGTCGCACTTGTCCATTAGCTTTAGACTAGGAGAGGGGACCGACCATTACGTAACAGTCACACAGAGGGGTGCTAAGTGGAAACATCTGGTAGTGGTGGTGGGGAAACGCTTGCCGCTTACCGCGTAGAAGGAATCCTCCCATTCACATACTGCATACCACATGCCGCATACCGCATACAGCATACCGCGTAGAAGGAATCTCAGCTTTAGACTTTGGTAGGATGGAAAACAACAACAAACAAGCAAATAAACAAACCCATCATGATATGACCTTAGATGTTGCTAGGACGCAAAACAACAACAAACAAGCAAACAAAACAAACAAACCAAAATCGGTCCAGCATTTGAATTATAGCTGCGAATCAAACCCTTCCTGATATGACCTTAGATGTTGCTAGGACGTCAAACAACAACGAACAAACAAACAAATAGACCCATCCTGATATGACCTTAGATGTTGCTAGGACGTCAAACAACAACAAAGAAACAAAGAAACCCACTCTGATATGACCTTAGATGTTGCTAGGCCATGAAAAAAAAACAAGCAAAGAAAGAAACAAACAAACCCAATCCTGGCCAGCATTTGAACTACAGCTGCGAAACAACATTTCAGTCTGTGGAACCCTTCAGGGTGTTGTAGTTGTTGGAGCGGTAAAGAGTTGCAGGGATTGGCTCGCTGCACTTACTACCCCCCCACCCCCACCCCACCCCCTCACCACTGCTCACAGCCCCCCCCCCCCCCTCCCTTCCCACTTCTCCCCACAAGACCAAGGTTATCAACCAGGGCCCGGTGGGGGAGCTTGCAGTGTTTAATAGAGCTCCCACTCGACGGCTCAGGCGGTTAAAGTGCCGGACTGGGAACTGGGAGGTTGGGAGTTCTAACCCCCACCCCCCATCTAATAGCCTCGATTCAAGTCCAACGCCAGCTCAGACTTTTAAGGGCGCATTCCTTACACGCGGCATGCGGTATGCGGTATGCGAATGTGAATGCGGCAAAAAATCGAAACGCCTTGAAGTCAATGGACTACATTCCTTACACGTGGTATGCGAATGCGTCAACTCGATCGGTGCGGCATGCGGCAAGTGGTGTGTGAATAGAAACGTCAGTCACACTTGTCCATTAGTTTTAGACGAGGAGAGGTGACTGAGCATTACGGAACGGTCACACACAAGGGTGCAGAGGGGAAACATATGGTAGTGGTGGTGGTGGTGGGGTTCGGGTTGGTAAAAATGCTACCATAGCCACAAAAATATGAATACTTATCTATAATTTGGTAATTATAAAGGTAGGAACCCCCATGTGACGTACCAAGAGGTACATCGATATAAATGCATTATTAGGTCATATACAGTGCAGTTTTGAGTATACTTGTTTATTTTTATTTTTTAAATATAGCCGCATGCCGCATGCCGCGTGTAAGGAATCATGCCATTCGCTTACCGCATGCCGCATACCGCATACCGCGTGTAAGGAATGCGCCCTTTAGGCTCTAAGAACTCTTCCAAGATACGCTCATTCCATGCGCAGTCAAGCTGGCCGATGGGTGTAGTACTGTTGTGCACCACCAGAGGGACAGCGGCGTCCCACGCACCACCTGAGGACTCTGAGTCTGAGGACCACCAGTGGTGGCGCCCTGCTCGGGAGAGAATTACTCCCGTAGTACTAGTAGCCGGCTGAACTGTGGGCTGTGAGTGCCTTATTTGAATAGGTCAATCATGCCATAGCGCCCCCCCCCCCCTTTCCATCAATGGGCGCGGTGGTCGAATCTGTAGAGCGCGCGCCTCGTGTGTGGGAGATCAGGAGTTTGGTTCCCAGTCGAGTCAAACCAATGACTTATCAAATTGATACTTGTCGCTTGCTAACCAGGTGTTCGGCATTAATAGGATAGGGCGAGGATTGGTTAGTTCAGTGTCAGGATAGGGTACTGAGTGGGATTTCGGGTCATGGTCCTGGGGCCATATGCATGACACGGTGTTAGCGAGCCAAAACGCGTTTAGACAGGATTTCTGGTTTAGTGCCGAAAAGTCGGTATGCATGGAGCAGTGTTAGGCCTAACACCACAAGCTTAAACTCGGTTAAGCTAAACCAGAAAAATAACTGGTTTACAGGCGGTGTTAGGTATCAAATCTATTTAATGCTGTCATATTTAACAGAGTTACGTAGTCAAATAGTGAAATTTTATTAAATTAACCCTAAAATCGAAGCGAGATTAACGCTGCAGCCGCAAAGGTGGCAATATTAATATTGTCGAACCGACGAATGCAAGCAACCGCCACTGCCGCCAGTATGGAAAGCGACATCGATGCGGTGGCGGCGGCGATTTGTTTACTTTACATTCGTCGATTCGAAAATATAAATATTAATATCACCGCCGTTGCAGCGGCAGCGTTAATATTGCTTCGAATTTAGGGTTTATTTCATCAAATTTCACTTATTGCATATTTAATTCTGTTAAATATGATAGCATTTAATAGATTTAAGCCTAATATATGGGTACAGACGCAGAGGGATTTCCCAAATCTATAAATAAATTCATGTTTAGCTAAAATGAAAGTGTTACGCACTCCTGCATACGACTTGACACAGTTCCCGACGTCGGTGATAGCTAAACGGTAACAGGCTCTAACACCAAACCCCGCTAACACTGACTCCTGCATATGGCCTGTGATGGTTTGGTCAATGGGGCAGCACTATCCCACGATTTACCGAAACGGGAGACGGACGCTCAACTCATCCGGCCATCCCGTCTGGTAGGACAGGTAGTAACAAGTATCCACTTTGTAAGTCCTTGGTTTGACCCGATGAACTCTGACACAGGAAGTGGCCACCCTCCCCATTCAGCCAGCCCATACTGTTCGCCAAACTAACCTGGTTTCTCATCGATCGCTATGTACATTGAATTGACGGGTCTGCGCATTTAAAGAACATTGCCCAACCTGCGTATGTCAGGATGGTTTGAGCGCTTCACATCCGCATTCACATCCGTATCCACATTCGCATCCGCATTCACATGCGCATTCGCACCGATCGGTCCATTGAGTGATCCACTTTGCCGCTTTCGCATTCACATTTGCAACCGGACATAGGGAAGTACCACCGTTTGTTTACATGATTGTCCATTTTTTTGAGCTGAGGCAAGTAGGCTTGAGCAGTAGATGAGTAGGCTGAGGCTCAACCACCCGAATACTGGTGGGTAGGTGTTAGGAATAGGAGCGAGTATAGAATTCTGGGTTGTTATACTCATATAATTCTTATATAGCATATATATATATATACCATGTACACCAATTACACCAGACGATATGGCCGAATGAGTTGAGCGTCCGTCTCCTGTTTTGTTGGATCGTGGCATTCGAATCCACGGGTTCGAACCTTGGTCGAATCAAACCAATGACTTAAAAATGTATACTTGTCTCTTCCTAGCCAGGCGTTTGGCAAGGGCAAGGACTGGTTGGCTCAGTGTCAGGATATTGTGACTGAGTGGGATATCAGGTCATGATGCTAGTGGCCTGGTCTCCAAGTGGAGCAGCACTATAAAATTGCCATGAGTGTGCCCTGTCACAAGTCAGTACCTGTCCTGATATGACATTAGATGTTGCCAGGGCGTAAGACTCCAACAACCATGTACATGAATAGGTGCTTTAGCTTAACAAAATAGTTTGTTCTTAGAAATGTAAGCTATGCATACAGCTTAGAACTGCTTGGATTATCCCGGGTTACCGATTCTAATTCTTTCAGAAGGCCTTATCCCTCTGACTTCAGGAATCGGACTTGCGTAAATCTGCTAACCATATACGGAGTAATTACTTATATATAGCCAAGAAAGAAAATCGGAAATATAGCTAAAATTAGGAATTCCTCTGACCCATAACCAATTACAATAACATACTATCAGACATATAACATAATACTCCCATCTGCCCTCATATAATCATAGCATTTCAGTGGTGAGAAGAATTAAATCACCGTATTAAATCACCATATTATATCACCATATTAAATCAGCACATTCAATCACATAGAATCACCCCATTAAATCACCCCATTAAAACACTGGGTTAAAACACTGGGTTAAATCATCGTATAAAATCACTTTTAAATCACCATATTAAATACCATATTAAATAACCATATTAAACAACTGTATTAAATCACCATATTAAATCACTGGGCTAAATAACTGGGTTAAATTACCATATTAAAACAATGTGTTAATTCATCATATTAAATCACCATTGTAAGCTACCATATTAAATCACCATATTTAATCACCGAATTAAATCACCATAGTAATGTAGTGGTCTGCACTGACCTCTCAGGCAAGTAACCACATAGACAGGTAGGCGTGGGTAGTGTGGTGATATCCGCGAGGCTAGGTGGTGTAATGGTTAGCACACTGGCCCGGAATGAAAGAGATGTGGGTTCGAGTCCCAGTCTAGGCGCAATATTTCCCATTTTCATCACCCCCATGACATAACTACCATATGAAATCACCACATTTAATCACCATATAAAATCACCCTGTCAAATCACCATTAAATCACAGCATTAAATTGCCATATTAAATCACTGTATCAAATCACTGTGTTTTCTCACTGTATTAAATCACCATTTTAAATCACTATATTAAATTGCCATATTAAATCACCTTATTAAATTACTGTATTAAATCACTGTATTAAATCATCACTGCCACATAGATGCATCCGCGAACAGATAAACACATACACATTACTACCAGCCGGCGACCTAAAAAAAAGAAGTTAAATACACACCTCACGCAAAATACCAGTGGCCCAATAAAAACACACTTGAGATGGCCATGACACCTGGTGAGCGGGTGAAAGGGCGCGGAGAGGCCGGCAATCCTCACCTCCCCGCCAGGGTACGCGCCAGTGCCCCTTCACAACCCACAAACCAGCAAGATTTAAAACTAATCCCAAAATCGGTGTTTTTTCCCCAAAATTGAAGCCACGTAAATGTAAACACACTGGGAATTAATGGAACCTGACCTGTGAAATTGTTGCTGTGTGTAAATGAATGTTTAATCATTTCTGTCGGTTTTGTTTTAAACTAGCATGTTCGTATCCATGTACATTTCGGGAAGTTATATGATTTGTGAGTTCTGAGTTGTCTGTGATTTGTTTAATTTTGTTTTTAAATCGAGAAACCACACTGCACAAATAATGCGGATAAAATGGGTGGAATGTTGTTGGTTCAACGATCACCTGTCTACTCAACAAGAACAACCACAATAATGCAACAATGCAACATCAACTTGACTTCGGGGGGGTTTGTAATCTTACCACGGTTACCGGCTGCAGAACTGCAGCAATATAGAGAGGCACCGATAAATCGGTCCAATCTTTAGTTGAAGATAAAATATCTTCTGGTGGGGCGGTTTTATAAGATGGAGACATCTTTACAATCTATCAAACGACGAGTTGGTGGGGCAGCCCCAAATCTCTCTGATCAGGTGGTAGCAGAGCACTCGTATCCAGTCAACAGCAGCAAGGATTCAGGAGGAAGGGACGGGTAAAGGTGGGTTCAGCAGTTCCAGCAACAAGAACAAAGCGAGAGAAACATTAAGGTAAAGGGCCCCACCCAAGCAAACAACTCCCTTGATCAGGGGGAGAAGTAAGCCCTGGAGAAAAAAAAGGGGAGAGTATAGGAAAGAGAAATGAGAAGAGTTGAGTCAAAGGACCGTGTCTCTTTGCTCTATGGTGACCAGCCGGCGAGCCAAAGACACGGACAGAGTAAGAGTAGAAAGAGAAATGCTGGCAGGCTCCCCCTCCTGGAACTCTTTTCAGACATTATCAAGGAGGAGCAAGGCCAGCAGAGAGGAGATAGAGAGAGGTGTGGATGAAGTGCGGTCCAGATAGAAAGTGCAACATCAATGATCACCTGTCTACTCAACAACAACAACAACCACATCAGACAGAGCCTGGCGAATCAATACCACTTCATCGACTTTGATGCAATATTAACATTCTCTAATATGATTTCTCAAATATTTTGAATTAGAAACAAATTATGGATTTATTTAAAACACACAACAAATCCATTCCCTTTATTGTCATGCACTATTTGGTAGAAAGATAATCTCAGTCTCTCATCTGTTAGCTAAAGGCGTCTTTTATATATGTATATATAATATTTGACAAATTGTTAACAGCAATAGTTAGCACAAGCACCAAATCCCACTTCTTCTTTTGTTTTCAAGTGTTTATATTCCTCTGCATAACATGTTGTCAGTGCCAATGCACTGGTCGTCCATCCCTAATGACAATTGCCACTATGCAGTAAACAAATCTACAACAATATAGATAGACAATTACAAGACAATAAGCAAAGCATCGATATGAATGACCGTTAAAAAAGAAGAGAAGAGAAGAAAGATATATGGGGAGATATTTTAGCGCAAACAAACACTGACTTCCAAATCGAAATGTAAAAGGTAAAATATTGACACAGCTTTCCATTGAATTGCATTGCAGAGTTGTAAATCAAACCATTTTATAATATTAAAAGTGAATTGCGCTGACGTCAGCAAAACGGGGAATACCAAACGGAAGGGAGAATGGGTTTTATTTAACATGTATTTGTTTTGCCATTGATTCTGCTGAAGAGAGGGGTTTGGTATCAGTATGTGGGGAAGAGGGTGGAGGAGTGTGTGTGAGGGGGGCTATATTGTGTGTGAGGGGGGCTATATAATGTGGGAGGGGGAGGGCTATAGTGTGGGTGTGATCGGGGCCTATATTGTGTGTGAGGGGTGTTATTGTGTGGGTTCTGACCTTTTCCCCCCGGCTGGATACACCACAAGCTGTGCAGATAACTCCACCGCCTGCCGCCTAGGTGGCGCTGAGATGAGGATATCAACCATCCCCGCAGGCGCAGGCGTGTGTCATGGCGCGGAAAAAGTTCAAAATAATTAGGAACATTCTCGACACAACATGTAGGCCGAGTGTTTGTTCCTGCAGGAGGGTGTGTATGGTGGTGGTGTGTGTTTGTGTATGTGTGTGTATGGTGGTGGTGTGTGTTTGTGTATGTGTGTGTATGGTGGTGGTGTGTGTTTGTGTATGTGTGTGTTGGTGGTGTGTGTTTGTGTATGTGTGGTGGTGTATGCATATGTGTGTTGGTGTATGTGTGTGGTGGTGGTGTGTGTTTTTGTATGTGCGTTGGTGTAGCCCTCGGCGTGTTGGTGTATGTGTGTGGTGGTGGTGTGTGTTTGTGTATGTGTGTTGGTGTATGCCTGTGTGTGTTGGTGTGTGTGTGTGGTGGTGTGTGTGTTTGTATGTGTGTTGTCTTAGGCCTAGGTGTGTTGGTGTATGTGTGTGGTGGGGTGTGTGGTGGATTAGGCCTATGTGTGTTCGTGTATGTGTGTGGTGGTGTGTGTGTTTGTATGTGTGTGTGTTGGCATAGGCCGAGGTGTGTTGGCGTGTGTGTGTTGGTATGTGTGTTGGATTAGGCTTAGGTGTGTTAGTGTATGTGTGTGGTGGTGGTGTGTGTATGTATGTGTGGTGTATTGGCATAGGCCTAGGTGTGTTGGTATGTGTGTTGGATTAGGCCTAGGCGTGTTGGTGTATGTGTGTTGGTATGTGTGTTGCTGTAGGCCTAGGTGTGTTGGTGAATGTGTGTGTGGTGTGTGTGTTGGATTAGGCCTAGCTGTGTTGGTGTATATGTGTGGTGATGTGTGTTTGTATATACACTAAAACCTCTCTAAATCGACTGACCGTGGGACCAATTTGTGGTCAATTTAGGGAGGTGCTCGGTTTGTAGAGTTAGAATATCCTTACAATGGTATTGTTGGGACCCAAATAAAGCGATCGATATATCTAGTCGATATGTGGAGGGGTCGGTATAGAAAGGTTTTACTGTATATATATTTGTTGGTATAGGCCTAGGTGTGTGTGATGGCATATAATGTGCTTGTGCATGTGTGGTTATGAGTTGGCGTGTGTGTTAAAAATGTGTGTTGCGTTGGTGTTATTTGTGTTATATGTGTGTTGGTATGTGTGCTGTGTGTGTAATGTATGTTGGCTTGTGAATTGGTATGTGCATTGCTAAATGTGTTGATATGTGTGTTATGCATGTTGCGTCTGTTGTGTGTGTTGGTTTGTCTCTTGTTATATGTGTTGGTGTGTGCTGGTACATGTGTTGGTATATGTATTGATATATATGGGTTATGTGTATTGGTATGTGTGCTGGTATATATATATATCTGAGTTGGGATATGTGTTGGTATGTGTGTTACGATTTGTGTTATATGGCTTGCTGTGTATGCTATGTGTGTTGTGTGTGTTGATATGTGTGTTGGTATATGTCAGTTGGTATACGTGAAGGTATGTGTGTTAGTATGTGTATTATGTGTGTTGGTATGTGTGTCAGTATATATGTGTTACTATGTGCATATGTGTTGGTATGTGTGTTTGTATGTGTGTTATCTGGGTTGATATGTGTGTCACTATATATTTGTTACTATGTGTGTTATCTGTGTTGGTATATGTGATATCTGTGTTGGTATGTGCGTTATCTATGTTTAATTCAATTCAATTCTTTATTTCAGACTCAGGATTATGGTAGTTACATAATTTGGCCCATAGTAGGTAGATATAAAAATTAATGTGAATAGGATATAAGTAATAGTATGAATACTACCATACTCAAAATGTTGCTTTACATACAGTAGTTTGTAGCAATGCCTCCATATGGCAGATGTAAATCTGAGATCATTCTGTTCTATTTTTACAAGTCCCTGTATTATATGGCGTAAAGCAACCACACAGCGTAAAGCAACCATCAATCAATCAATCAAAGTATTATAACATTTTCTGACTTGTCAAGTCTAGTAATAAATTTGAATATTAGATTCCTGATAACAGTTGATATTGTAGTGGTCTGCACTGACCTGTCGGGCAAGGAACCACATAGACATGTAGGAGTGGGTAGTGTGGTGACATCACGGAGCCTAGGTGGTGTGATGGTTAACACACTGGCCCGGAATGGCAAAGAGATGTGGGTTCGAGTCCCGCTCTAGGCGCAATATTTCCCATTTCCATCAACCCCATGACAATATGTACGTTGGTATGTATGTGTTACTTTGTGTTTTATCTGTGTTGGTATGTGTGATATCTGTTGGTATGTGCCTCAGTATATATGTGTTTCTATGTGTTTTATCTGTGTTGGTATGTGTGGTATCTGTTGGTATGTGCCTCAGTATATATGTGTTTCTATGTGTTTTATTTGTGTTGGTATGTGTGATATCTGTTGGTATGTGCCTCAGTATATATGTTTCTATGTGTTTTATTTGTGTTGGTATGTGTGATATCTGTTGGTATGTGCCTCAGTATATATGTGTTTCTATGTGTTTTATTTGTGTTGGTATGTGTGATATCTGTTGGTATGTGCCTCAGTATGTATGTGTTACTAGGTGTTTTATCTGTGTTGGTATGTGTGATATCTGTTGGTATGTGCCTCAGTATATATGTGTTTCTATGTGTTTTATTTGTGTTGGTATGTGTGATATCTGTTGGTATGTGCCTCAGTATATAGGTGTTACTATGTGTTTTATTTGTGTTGGTATGTGTGATATCTGTTGGTATGTGCCTCAGTATATATGTGTTACTACGTGCATTATGTTATTGGTATGTGTGATATGTGTGTTGGTATGTGTTAGTATGTGTGTTGGTATATATGCTTGTATGTGCATTGTTGTGTGTTAGTATGTGCGTTGCTATGTGAGTTGGTATGTAATCAAGGTGGTCAGAAGAAAGGGTTCAAGGACGGCCTTAAATACAACCTGAAGAAACAATGGCCAAGGCAGGAGTTCATAGCGCCAGTTGGAAGTATCACCTGTAAGACCTTTGCAAGCTGGATTTATACTGCCTATCATGGATAAGTCTGAATAGTCTTGTTGTCACCATTAGACAGTTGGTCGATAGAAAGACCGAGCCTACACTTTTAAGCGGGCATTCCTTACATTCGGTATGCGGCATGCGGCATGCGGTATGCGAATGGCATGATTCCTTACACACGGTATGCGGCATGTGGCATGCGGCACACGACTGGCTATATTTAAAAAATATAAATAAACAAGTATACTCCTTACTGCACTGTATATGACCAAATATTGCATTTATATCTATGTACCTTTTCGTACGTCACATGGGGGTTCCTACCTTTATTATAACCAAATTATAGATAAGTATTCATATTTCTGTGCATATGGTAGCATTTTTAGCTTTCCCGTAACCGTCTGTCTCCCGATTGGGATGGTCCTAACATCCTAAACTGAGCCATGTTAGGACCATCCTTTTTGGTCAACAAAATCTGGGACGGTCCTAACATCCCTCGGAGCAAGCTAAACTGAGCCATGTTAGGACCGTCCCATTTCTTCATATTTCCATCGTTCCATAATGCTCAGTCGCCTCTCCTTGTCTAAAACTAATGCCGCATGCCGCGTGTAAGGAATGCACCCTTTACCATCCCAGGGGATTTTTAACCTCCCACACCACAAATACATGGCATCAGAGCAACCGGCCTTTGCTGACACTAAGTTATACACAGCGGTGGAAATCCAAATTGGCAGAAGGGGGGCAAGGGAGGGATGGGGAATCGAACCACCAACCTTCAGATTAGGATTCCGACCTAGAAAAAAGTCAGACACTCTAACCACTCTGCCAATGGAATTGACATAACAGTAGAGAACACCACTGGAATTGACATAACAGTAGATTATATCATCGTGTAGCAGAGTGTGTGTGTGCATGTGTGTGTGTGTGAGTGTGTGTATATGCATGTGCATGTATGTGCAATACTGGGCATCATCGACTATCACGGTCCGGAGCATTCAAATCATCCCGGTCGTCAGAATTTCAAATAGAACCCCCCCCCCCCCCCCCGAGGTGTATTTAAAAATACATGGGGTGTGTTGCAAAATGATCCGACTCCAATGCCCCACACCTTCGCTGGGGGCATTAGAAGCAAAGATGTAATTGTGTGTTGGTACATGTAGTGTCAGCCTCTACTGCTAGCTATAGCTATCATAGTATCAGTACATGTCTCAATGTTCCATTATTTCTGCCGCAAGGGCATTCATTTATGTAACCCGAGTTTGTATGATCTGTGCATGAGCAAAAGAAATGGTTGCGATAATCCGAGATGGTCAATCTATGACAGCCAGTGTATGTGTACATGCATGTGTGTGCTTGTGAGTGTGTGTGTTAGTGTGCAAACTATGCACAGAAATATTATAATAACAAAACGAAAATTGGAAACTCCCCGATTTTACACCATAAACAAATTTACAGAAATTATTCCTGACGGAAATCAAATCATATGGATTATGATCACTACTGCACAGCGGCGAAAACAAGTGCATGCACTCAACCATTATGAGCAGAACAAACAAACGATCACTAAAAGAAAAGAGGGGAAAAAAGAGTGCATATGTTAATGTGGACACTCATCATCACTGCATGGTTATTATATATGGCTGGCAAAAGTGCCAGCCGGGAAAGTGTTAGGTGGCATTTAGCAGCTGGCAAATAGGAGATGGCAAATTATGGGTGGCAAATGTCCTGGAACCAGAGAAGGATAGGGCTGGCGAGGACAACCGGCCCACCTCCGGGTGTGTAAAGATGTCAGGTGGCGGTTTCGGTCAATCACAAGGGAGAGGCCGTCAGTAACCAGCAAAATACCGATCAGTGTGACTTGTGACGTCAGTTTTGGCTCAGACTACCGCGATGCAACTCACCGGATACGACCGAATAGGAAACCATATTTTTCTCTTTCGATTCGTCACTGAGTAAAGGTCATTGACCTTTATGTGGAACTGGTGACATTCCCAACACTTACAATAAACCCTGGTAACTATGGACATGAAACAAAGGTTAGGATTTGTGTTTAACCCACAAAAACCATGTAGGAAGCCAATAAAAAAAGCACAACAATGCATGAAGACAATTAAAAAACACAACAATACACAAAGGCAATAAATAGCAGAATCATGGCCAATAAAACATACGATCCAGGTCGCCAATAAAAAGTACAACCATGCAGGAAACTATTGAAACCCACACCCTTATAGGAAGCCAATAAAAAAAACACGACCCTACAAGAGGTCAGTAAAAACACAACCATGTAAGTCATGTCAGAAGCCAATAAAAAAGACAACCATGCAACAAGCTAATAAAGACCACAACCATATAGGAAGCCAATAAAAAAACACAACCCTACAAGAGGTCAGTAAAAATACATCCATGTCAGAAGCCAATAAAAAAGACAACCATGCAACAAGCTAATAAATACCACAACAATATAGGAAGCCAATAAAAAACACAACCCTCCAAGAGGTCAGTAAAAACACAACCATGTAGGGAGCTAATAAACATGCAACCATGCAAGAAGATATTTTAAATCGGGTTATCTGTGTTGGTATGTGTGTTGGTATCTGTGTTACTTGTGTTGGTATGTGTGTTGGTATTTGTGTTACTGTGTGGTATTTGTGTTGGTATGTGTGTTACTGTGTGTGGTATTTGTGTTTGTTTATGTGTTACTGTGTGTGGTATTTGTGTTGGTATGTGTGTTGGTATGTGTGTTACTCTGTGTGGTATTTGTGTTGGTATGTGTTTTACTATGTGTGGAATTTGTTTTGGTATGTGTGTTACTATATGTGGTGTTGTGGTGGTATGTGTGTTACTATGTGTGGTACTTGTGTTGGTATGTGTGTTGGTATGTGTGTTACTATGCATGGTATTTGTGTTGGTATGTGTGTTACTGTGTGTGGTATTTGTGTTGGTATGTGTGTTGGTATGTGTGTTACTATGTGTGGTAGTTGTGTCGGTATGTGTGTTACTATGTGTGGTATTTGTGTTGGTATGTGTGTTACTATGCATGGTATTTGTGTTGGTATGTGTGTTACTGTGTGTGGTATTTGTGTTGGTATGTGTGTTGGTATGTGTGTTACTATGTGTGGTATTTGTGTTGGTATGTGGGTCGGCATGTGTGTTACTATGTGTGGTATTTATGTTGGTATGTGTATTGGTATTTGTGTTACTATGTGTGGTATTTGTGTTGGTATGTGTGTTGTTATGTGTGTTACTATGTGTGGTATTTGTGTTGGTATGTGTGTTGGTGTGTGTGTTACTATGTGTGGTATGGGTGTTGGTATGTGTGTTGTTATGTGTGCATGTTGTTGTGTACACTGTGTGTACTAGTTTGTGTATGTGTGTTCATGTGTGTGTGTGTGTTGGTATGTGTGTTGTTATGTGTGCATGTTGTGTTTACTCTGTGTGTACTAGTTTGTGTATGTGTGTTCATGTGTGTGTTGGTATGTGTGTTACTATGTGTGGTATTTGTGTTGGTATGTGTGTTGGCATGTGCGTTACTATGTGTGGTATTTGTGTTGTTATGTGTATTGGTATGTGTGATACTATGCGTGGTATTTGTGTTGGTATGTGTGTTACTATGTGTGGTATTTGTGTTGGTATGTGTGTTACTATGTGTGGTATGTGTGTTGGTATGTGTGTTACTATTTGTGGTATTGTGTTGGTATGTGTGTTACTGTGTGTGGTATTTGTGTTGGTATGTGTGTTGGTCTGTGTGTTACTATGTGTGGTATTGGTGTTGGTATGTGTGTGTTGGTATGTGTGTCACTATGTGTGGTATTTGTGTTGGTATGTGTTTTGGTCTGTGTGTTACTGCGTGTGGTATTTGTGTTTAGTATGTGTGTCGCACAACTATTCAGGGCCGATATGCATGGAGCAGTGTTAGCGGCATGTGATGTTAACCGTCTAACACAGGGTAGCTACCACCGGTTATCGGCGGCGTCGAGAACTATGTCACGCTGTATGCATGGGCGCTTAAATGGTGAGTGTTAGCTATATGTGAATTAATTTATTCATTATGGAAAATTCTCTGATCGTGTTGCTGGCAAGTACTTGGTTGGGCCTAATATATTGCCTTCTCTACCCACCGGGAACCAGCGCGCTTGTTACTGAGGCGGCGGCGGCGGGGGTTGCTTGCATTCATCAATTCGACACTATTAATATCACCGCCAATGCGGCGCCAGTGTTAATATCGCTTCGTTTTTAGGGTCAATCTGATGAAATTTCACTTATTGCGTATTTAATTCTGTTAAATATGATAGCATTGAATAGATTTGGGCTTAATATATTGCCGCCGATGCGGCGGCGACGACAGTATGGATAGCGATGTCGATGCGGTGGCGGCGATTTGTTTACTTTACATTTGTCGATTCGACAATCTTAATATTACCGCCAATGCGGCGGCAGTGTTAATAGCGCCTCGTTTTTAGGGTTAATTTGATTAAATTTCACTTATTGCGTATTTAATTCTGTTAAATATGATAGCATTGACTAGATTTGGGCTCCATCCTGACAATAACCTAACACCAACACCGCTGTAAACCTGCTATAGGCTTGGGTTAGAATATCCAACTTTAAACTCACGGTGTTAGGCCTAACACTGATCCATGCATAGCGACTTTTCGGCGCTAAACCAGAAATCCCGCCCTAACCGCGGTTTGGCTCGCTAACACCGCTCCATGCATATGGGCCCAGGAAGCTAATAAAAAAACACTAAGCATGAAAGAAGCCAATAAATAAAAAATAGTGAAGAACCCAATAAAATTCACAACTATTCAGGAAGCCAATAAAAATACGATGACCATGAAAAGAAAAGCCAACAAATAAACAGGTAGTAAAGAACCCCATAAAAACCACTACTATCCAGGAAGCTAATCAAACACACAACCATGCCAGAGCAATATACTGTTGTGGGTTTGTTTTTGTTTTTGGGGAGTTTTCAGTCTCATTGGTGCGCTGAAGGCTGCAAATCTGCAGCACTGTATGGGCACTGCTGAAAGCGGTCCCTTGTGGTCAGGAGTTGGCTTCCGATGGGTAATGGTCAGAGAAATTGGAGGGGGGGGGGGGAGGGAAGGAAAAAGGCAGCCTAAGATCCCAACCACAGTCCTCTGAGAGGGCCGGGGAGGCTGGGTGGTTGGTGTAGTTTTACGCCCCTGTAAGACCCTAAGCCATAACAGGACATGCACTGACTTGTGACAGTGCGCACTCATGGTGACTTTATAGTGCTGCCCCACTGGGAAATCAGGCCACCGGCACCATGACCTGATGTCCCACACAGTCACATTATCCTGACACTGTGCGCCCAGTCCCTGACCTGACCTCATAACGCCAAGCGCCGAGCAGCAACATGTACCTATCTTATAAGTCATTGGTTTGACTTGACCAGGATCCAAACTTCAGTCCCTCCAGATTCACCGGTATGCACAGTCAGTCCGGCCAAGGCCAAAGGAAGAAGTGAAGTGAGGATGGGATTAATTAGGCAGTGGGTGGGGTTACCTGTTAGTAGTCAGTGAAAATTAGTGGTTATACTGTCGTGGGGGTGATGAAAACGGGAAATATTGCGCCTAGAGCGGGACTCGAACCCACATCTCTTTGCATTCCGGGCCAGTGTGCTAACCATTACACCACCTAGGCTCCCTGATGTCACCACACTACCCATGCCTACCTGGTATGTGGCTCCTTGCCTTAGAGGTCAGTGCAATTAAAGCTGCATACTCCGATAAAATATCAAATTTTCAAAACCAAACCAATTATCTAGATTTGATTTTACATATCTAACTTAGATACCGATGCACTTATTAAGCATTTGTTTCTGTGTAGAAGGCAATACTGAGTCAATTTAACAGAACCTGTTACTGCAGAAGACTATGGTGTCAGAGTTTTGGCAAGCTTGCCAAAACTAATTTTCCATGTTTGCGCTCAAAATATCTCAAAA
Source organism: Branchipolynoe longqiensis (assembly GCA_030323885.1). Lineage (NCBI taxonomy): Eukaryota > Metazoa > Annelida > Polychaeta > Phyllodocida > Polynoidae > Branchipolynoe > Branchipolynoe longqiensis. The sequence continues at coordinate 103,248,480 of CM059188.1, read as the reverse complement.
GCTTACCATTTAAACTAAAAGTAACTTTGAACTAATGTAAAGTAGATATTAGTGATCGATCTAATATATTTATCTCAGAAAAAATACAGAAATTCAAAACTATCGGACTGTGCAACTTTAAATGAAGAAAACCAAATAGCAAGACAGCCATGCAGGAAGCCAGTGCACAAATAAAATATATAAAAAAAGACTTCCGGAAACTAATTTCTAGTTTGATAGGAAGCAGAATAAACGAGAAGATTATTGATGAGAAGTGTGTGATGGTGTGCTGCCAGAATCAATATATTGTCCTTACATGGGCATGTTGATGGCCTCTTTCAAGATGGCGCCGACCCGTCTACTTAACACCAATTTACAAACCGGAAATAAAACAAAATGGCCATCGGACGATGTAGCGACTCTCGTGAGGTTAATGCGTGAATTATGTCTGTATTTGATGCTCTCGTGCCACCCATAAATGGTATCAGGTGATGATTATGTGTGAATTGAACCCACACTCACTCATGTCAGGACATGATCGATGCATTGCACTGTGTACGAGACAGATCGTTAACCTCACATTTGGATTGATTGATTGTTTGTTTGTTGGATTTCTTTACGTCCTCGCAACATCCAAGGTCATATCGGGATGGGCATCAACTTGTGACAGTGCACACTCATGGCGACTTTGAAGTGCTGCCCCAACTTGGAGACCAGGCCACCGGTATTATGACCCGATATCCCGCTCAGTCACATTATCCTGACACGGAGCTAACCAGTCCTTGCCCTATTCTAATAATGCTGAGTGCCAGGCTAGATAGCGAAAGGTGTCAATTTTGTAAGTCATTGGTTTGACTCGACAGGGAATCGAACTCCCGATCTTCCGCACGTGAAGCCTGCACTCTACCGATTTGGCCATCGCGTCCGGTATTCGGATTGATTGATTGGGTCTACAAATTGTATTACCTCTTAACCTATGTTTACAATCTACGGCATCGTTGATGTGGGTTGTTTTCTTACTTCTTTTACCTTCTATAAATTGTTCAGCGATTATTCTATGTTTGATATGAAAGCATCGTTATAAAGCAATGTTAAATGAGCTTTTTTTGGGGCTGTTTTTTTTTACAGAGGCAACACTTCATCGAAAGCTACCATAAAAAACCACCACCATACTAACACACACACCAAATGTTTGATCCAAACCAGATGCACCACAGCCTTTTTTATTTTTGTTGTGGTACATTAGTTATTTAAGCAGGGGAAATTTCAATCGTGGACAATTGGTCTTCCTCATTCCACTGCTCCTTGCCCTACCCTAATAATGGCGAGCGCCTGGCTAGGAAGTGACAAATATAAATTTATAAGTCATTTAGTTTGACTCAACCAGATTTCGAACCCATGACTCCATGGTCTGCCAACACGGGAGACAGACGCTCTAACTCATTCGGTCATCCCGTCTGGTTAAAAGTTGGCTAAATGTGGTTTGCTAAATGTAGTTATGTTGTAACATACTTAATTATCTTCTTTTTTGTTCATAAATATTTTATTCATCTGAACATACATTTTGTCAGCGCCGAAGCACTGGTCCCTCCCGCCATCGAAAGGATCGCATTTAGGTTGTACATGGTGATGAGGGAGTGGACTGTATTGCATTGAGTGTAGCACACTCCACTCTGATACAATAACAGTGGGGAGCAGCCCATGCTGTATAGTGTACAGCAGAGGCACCAGACGGGGTGGCCGAATGAGTAGAGCGTCCGTCTCCTGTTTTGGGAGATGAGGAGATCCGAACCCAGGTGCTTGTGGGTTCGAATCCTGGTCGAGTCAAACGAATGACTTACAAATTTATACTTGTCGCTTCCTAGCCTGGTGCTCGGCATTATTAGGATAGGGCGAGGACTGGTAGGCTCAGTGTCAGGATAATGTGACTGAGTGGGATATCAGGTCATGGTACTGGCATCCCAGTGGGGCAGCACTATAAAGTCACCATGAGTGCGCACTGTCACAAGTTGGTACCCATCCTGATATGACCTTTGATGTTGCCAGGACATAAAACAACAACAAACAAACTATATAGTGCAGGAAGGAGTCTCCTGTACCAAAGTCTGTACAGCAAGGCAGATCTAGTGCACAGTGTAATATATGAGCAATATGTTTATTCTGCTGAATAAGTCTTTTGTCAGTGCCAAAGCAATGGTCTTCCAGCCAGACGGGATGGCCGAATGAGTTAGAGCATCCGTCTCCCGTGTTGGTAGATCGTGGGTTCGAACCCAGGTCGAGTCAAACCAATGACTTAAAAATTGATACTTGTCGCTTCCTAGCCTGGCGCTCGTCATTATTAGGATAGGACAAGGACTGGTTGACTCAGTGTTAGGATAATGTAACTGAGTGGCATATCAGGTCATGGTGCTGGCGGGGCCTGGTCTTCCAGTGGGGCAGCACTATAAAGTCGTCATGAGTGCACACTGTCACAAGTCGGTACCCGCCCTGATATGACCTTAAATGTTGCTAGGACGTGAAACAACAACAAACAAAACAAAACATCCAGCCATTTTTCAATTCAGGGTTATTTACACAAAAGGTATATAGAATAAGGTATACAATAACTGTTGAATACACAATTTGCAGCATGTAACACAATGAAATTATGTAACCCAAAAGTTCCATAGTAATATGGTAACAGTAGTGTCATCAAACTAGATCAATATTAGTCAGATCAATGTGAGTATTCACATAGTAAGCAGAAGTTATCTTCTGTATTCAGTTGGTAATAATGTGTCAACAATATGTTGTGGTTGAATAACAGTTAGATTTTGGTTTTAGTTTTGGTTTCTCTTTTAATAGTGAGGTGATATGCATAAATGGTGGTTTACAATGTGTGTTTGATTGATTGATAGATTGATGGTTTCTTTACGCCCTGTCGACACTGTGTGTAGTGCTGGTTGTAGATGAGGCTGTCCAGTAGTGTTAACATTTGATAATTTGTAGTGTTAAGTCTTTATCATTTGTTTCCTGTAAACAAATAGGGGAAATAACTTAAACTGGACTCGGCGCTGAAGAGAGATTGCATTCAGTGAAATAACAATATCCTTTTTAACTCACAACAATTAACTGAGCAATCAAAGAGGTAGGTAACTCTCCTCAAATCTCGCACGATCCATCCTACCTGTATGCTATTAAAGTTGCATAGTCCGATGGTTTTGAATTTCTGTATTTTTTCTGAGATAAAAATATTAGATCAATCACTAGTATCTATCTACTTTACATTAGTTCGAAGTTACTTTTATTTTAAATTGTAAACTTTTGAGATATTTTGAGTGCAAACATGGAAAATTAGTTTTGGCAAGCTTGCCAAAACTCTGACACCATTGACTTCTGCAGTAACACGTTTGATTAAATTGACTCAGTATTGCCTTCTACGCAGAAACAAATGCTTAATAAGTGCATCAGTATCTAAGTTAGATATGTAAAATCAAATCTAGATCACTGGTTTGGTTTTGAAAATTTGATATTTCATCGGACGATGCAGCTTTAAGCTCAGATTCCATATACGCGGTATGCGAATGCGACAAAAAATGGAAAAGCATGTAAATGCACAGTCATGCTTCCATATGTCCAAATGCGAATGTGAATGCGAATGTGAATGCGAATGTGAATGCGACTGTGAATGTGAATGTGAATGCGAATGCAAATGCGAATGCGAATGCGGGAAGTTGATCGGTCCATGGACCTATCGGTGTGAATGCGAATGCGAATACAAATGCGAATGCGGATACGAATGCAGCTCCATTTCCCATAGAGAAACCATTAACTTTGACTTCCCTTCACACATTTGTGGAAAGTCAGGAAATTGTATTGGTATTTCATGCCGCATGCCGCGTATATGGAACTTTAGCTTTAGACAGTGGCTAATGCTGTCTGTGTAGGTCTTGAGACTTAAAAGCTGCAAGTTGGTCACAGTATCCGTGTCGTCTAATTTCTGACTTAATTTTCTTATTCAACCAATTTGTATCACTCATTTTCGACAATGATGGCATAAATTTGAGATACCTATTTGATTAACCCGCATTTCAGTTGCATTCAGATTTCCCTCCCATACATTCGCGTACAATCCGAATATTACAAAAGATTGGTTGGGTGGTTGTTATAGTTTTACGTCCTGGCAAAATCTAAGGTCATATCAGGCCGATCCCGACTTGTGACAGTGCACACTCATGGTGACCTGTTAGTTCTCCCCTACTGGGAGATCAGGTTAGCAACACCATGACCTGATATCCCTCTCAGTCAAATTATCCAGACACTGAGCCAACCAGTCCCTGCCTTATCCTATTAACAAATTAATGCTAAGTGTCAAGCTAGGAACCGACAAAATTAATATCAATATTGAAAGTCATTGGTTTGACTCGACCAGGAACCAAACTCCCAACCTTCCCCATGCGAGGGCCAAGCTCTACCGAATCGGCAATGACTGGTTAGCTCGGTGTCAGGATAATGTAACTGAGTGGGCTATCAGGTCATGGTGACGGCAGCCTGGTCTCCCAATGGGGCAGCACTATAAAATCGCCTTGAGTGCGCACTGTCGCAAATTGGTACCCATCTTGATATGACCATAGATGTTGCTAGGAAGCAAAACCCCAACAACAACAACATAGACGACTGTGATGATGCTTGTTTGTTTGTTGTTTCACGTCCTAGCAACATCTACGGTCATATCAGGAGGCATACCGGCTTGTGACTGTGCACTCGTGGCAACTTCATAGTGCTGCCCCACTGGGAAATCAGGCCACCAGCACCATGACCTGATATCCCACTCAGTCACATTATCCTGACACTGAGCTAACCAGTCCTTTCCCTATCCTATTAATGCCAAGCACCAGGCTAGGAAGCGACAAGTATAAATTCTAACGTCATTGGTTTGGTTTCAGATCCCCCGATCTCCCAAAACAGGAGACAGACGCTCAACTCATTCGGCCATCCTGTCGGGTCAGGACTGTGATGGTGTGTCTATGATTCCACCCACGTGGTCGGAGACTGTGGAATCTGTTTGAAGCAGGACATAATGAGCCTGTCTCAAAAGGTGATAACTAATTGACGACGTGAACAAGCAGCTCATTGAATTGGATTTTATTCAATATACATAGTAGTCAATAAACAGTAGGTTACAGGTCAGAAGTTGCTTCATCAGAAATTCGACTCAGGCCCTCAACCCCATCACCTTCGTGTGTTCGTCGTTTGAAGGGATGGGTGGGCGGCTGAGTTGAGGTGGTGAGTTGCTCGTCTGGCTGCTGGAGTGGAAGTGAGGTTTGGTGGGTCTCAGGGGCCGACGATGGGCGGTCGTGACGTCATAGATCTCGCGAAAGACTCCGGTTTGCGCGAGACCCGGTAGGGGTGTGTGGGTGAGGATTCGAACCCAGGTGGCTGCCACTGGTGAGAATCCTTGTTTGCGCGCAAATTACCCATGTTGGCGAACCAACATGAACAATTTTGTTTTTGTCCAGCATAATGATTGACACAAAACAGCACAGAAATGGTTACACTGAAAACACAAGGACATTTGCTTCAAATCAATACGTATTCTATTGGGATTATGAAACACCATGTAAAAAAACTAATCAGTTTATCCTGAGCAAATGCATAAGTAGATAGTGTGTTGATCGTTACAATGGACAAAGTTTTGTCCCATATTACTCATCACCTTTTGAGACAGGCTCATTTTATGTGTTATTATATTCTCTTTTTTTCCGCTCTCTTCATATTGTTTGGCGATGTTATTGTTTACCTTGGCTGAGCACGACACAGCTGAGCCCCATCTGTGTTGGGGTGCTTTGAATCCAGGTGCACCCTGCCGGCTTCCATATTGACGCGACAGTCAATACTGTAGTATGACCATTCTACAAGACCAGACAGGGTGGCTGAATTGGTTTCCCGATATCCCACTCAGTCACATTATTCTGACATCGAGCGAACCTGTCCTTGCCCTATCCTATTAACGCTGAGCGCATGCCTAGGAAGCGACAAATATTAATTTGGATGTCATCGGTTAGACTCGATTAGGGTCTAAACCTGTGGGTTCGAATCCCACGATCTACCAAAACGGGAGACGGATGCTCAATTCATTCGGCCATCCCGTCCGGTCCCTCCCAATGGGAAGGGACTGCCTTACTGAATAGGTTCCCGATTTCCAACTCCCGATTCCCGATCAACAGGACACAATCGCAATTGCCGGCAGCAGTCGTTACAAAATATGGCTTAGTGGGCGATAATCGGGGAGCCCCCGATGCATGTGGCGACTGCGCATGTCTGTAGCGCTGACTAGCGCATCCGCCCATTAGACAGTACATCATCTGTCTACATCCGGGCCCTGCTTCACTAGAAATTAGCCCAACTTCAGGGATTTGTTTCGTTTTGTTGAGATTTCACATCCTAGCAACTTTGTGATCATATCAGGATGGATACCGACTTGTGACAGTGTGCAAGGCAACTTTATAGTGCGGTCTCATTGGGAAATCAGACCGACGGCAACATGACCCGATATCCCACTCAGTTACATTATCCTGACACTGAACTAATCGATCCTTGCCCTATTCTATTATGCTGAGTGTCAGGCTAGGTAGCGACAATCATAAATTTGATAAGTCATTGGTTTGACTCGACCGGGAAGCGAACTCCCGATCTCCCGCACGTGAGGCCCATGCTCTACCGATTAGGTGGTGACTTTAAGTGCCTGTCACACTATGCCGGATTGAGCAACGGACAGAATTTTCTAGTCCTGTGGTGTTCAGGCATGATAAGTATCAAAATATATTAAAATGTATCAAAATGTTGCGATATTGGGTCAAAGGCCGCTGGAAGAACGGACATGAAACAGACATGAAACGGACATGAAACATACATGAACGGATAGCCAACGGACGATAAGCGGACTAAACAAACTCAAACCAGACAAGAACCGTAGACGTCAATTTTCCTGTGTATTATATATACACACAGGCAAATTGTTCTCAGGCATTTCATTTATGTTATTACTTTTTGGGTAAAACCCAAACGACATGCCACAATTCTTTTATAGACCGTGCAGGGTGACCGAGTGCTTTGACCCTGAACGTTACAGATATTGGGCAAATACTGGTTCACTGAAAAATAATAATATTATTACCAATCATGTCTAGTGGTGCTAAATCCGTATTTAAACCGTTTTTAACACAGGCTTGTGGTTAATTTTGTCAGTCGTAGGTAACCGGTATGGATAACCAACCCAAACCAAACGACGGGTAGGGACCAGTGTAGTGGTAGCCTGCCACACTCTCTGTCCAATAAACAACCCATTTTGTGGCTTTTGTGGGCAACAAGTTGGAGAAAATACTATGGGACTCGGAGGTACGCCTAAACAATATTCGGGAATCTTAAAGAAACCCAGGAATAAATCCTTGTGATGTAAATGGCTCCTGCCAAACATCTCTCCGTTCGGCAATGGCCGGCATTACAAAGAACAATGGAAGTATATTGTTCTAACGATGTTATGACACATCGTAATTAACCTGTAAATCAGTTAATATGCAATTTAAAGTTTTTTAAACTTGATGTATGTGAATGCTAACAAGAACTAAACCAGTGTATCCTTTCAAAAATGATACTAACCTGTTTTGTTTAGTAGTTATGTAGAAAAACTGCCGGAGCTACTCAACAAATGTCCTCCCGTTGTGAGTAGATTATACTAATTGCTGGACCCAGATGTGCTTCCTTCTCCCTGAGCTACTAGTGGCCAGAGGCGTAGTACCGAGGTAAAATATATATATATATATATATATATATATATATATATATATATATATATATATATATGCTCTGCATACTAGTTTAGATAGTCCATTTACTTAGGCATACTTTCTATTTTATAGCACACCGTCACTTAAGTTAAAGCTGCATATATATATAGTCCAATATAAACATCAAATGTTCAAAACCAAAATAATTACCTAGATTTGATCTTTTTTTTTTTAGGATTTATACAGCCTATCATGGATAAGTCTGAATAGACTTGTTTTCACCATTAGACAGTTTATCGATAGAAAGTCTGAGCCTACACTTTTACCGACCTAAGCTATTTTTAACCTCCCACACCACATAGACATGGTATGAGAGCAACTGGTCTTTGGTGACACTGTAACTTATACACAGAGGTGGTGGCATGGGGAATCAAACCACTGACCTTCAGATTATGAGTCTGACCTAGAACAAAGTCAGACACTCTAACCACTCTGCCACAGAGAACACCACATATCTAATATAGATACTGGTACACTTACTTATTAAGAATTTGGCGCTACAGAAAAGGAAATACTGAGGAAATTAAACAGAACATGTTACTGCAGAAGCCTATGCTGTCAGAGTTTTGCCGTGCTTGCCAAAACTAATTTTCCATGTTTGCACTTCAAATATCTCCAAAGTTAGCCACTTAAAATAAAAGTTATTTCGAAGTAAGCTAAAGTAGATCATAATGGACAATCTAATATATTTATCTCAGAAAATTACAAAATTCTAAACCATCGGACCCTGCAACTTTAACAGGGGCATGTTGTATTAACTAGGTTCTACTGGAGATACTGACGGTGAATGGTTGGTGCGGTGGTTGTAGAAGCAGGGGATAGGATTGTGATTAATACCCTGGAGTACATCACGAAGGGTGTTATAACCGCAGGGGTCGAACACCACCCTACATCCCCAGTGACCCACCTGGTACCCTACTCCCCACCGGGCGCAGTGGCCTAATCGGTAGAGTGCAAGCCTCGCGTGCGGGAACATGGGGAGTTTGGTTCCCGGTTGAGTCAAACCAATGACGTACAAAATTTATACTTGTTGCTTCCTAGCCTAGCGTTTGGCATTAATAGGATAGGGCAAGGACTGGATTAGGTCAGTGTCAAGATAATGTGACTGAGTGGGATATTAGGTCATGGTGCTGGTGCCTGATTTCCCAGTGGAGCAGCATTATAAAGCTGCCAGGAGTGTGCACTGTGACAAGTCGGAACTTTTCCTGATGTGACCTTAGATGTTGCCAGGATGTAAACCTCCAACAACGGACCAACCATACTGTCAAAAGTCGGTACCCGTCCTGATATGACCTTAGATGTTGCCACGACGTAAAACTTTTACAACCAACCAACCAACCAACCTACTCCCCAACCTCCACCCCCCCCCCCGCCACCCCCCCTCTCCCACATGACCACACAAACACACCTACCTGATACACCAACGCCTACCAACAATCTCAGAGGAAATCTTCTCTAGGCGTTTCCGCTAAATATTTCCAAATTAAAAATACCAATTTAATGTTCCTGGCGACTACTTTAAATAATCAGTTTCTATACATTTAAGTGTTGTGTGTTTGGTATGTGGTTTGTTGTGTGATATGTTCCTTTTGTTATATATATAATGACATATATATATATGTGTGCATATATATGCATCAATTAACTGTTTCCTACACAACAACTTTATTTCATTGTGAAAGTTCGGTAATATTTTACTGAAAGACCACCTTTACACAGGGGGTGTACATATATCCTTAACCAACTCCAAAAAAGTTGTATATAAAGGTTTTATTTAGGAACTAGTCATTTGTCGGTTCAATGTGGGAGAGCAGGGGGGGGGGGTCTCCTCTAATTGATTTGTATAAAGTAACATGGGGTGACCTGCCATGGGTAGCAAGGGAAACTTACTACTAACGAATAACCTACACATATACCTGTATATGTATATCAATTTCTTGTTTTTGGTAAATATGTTTATTCTGCTGAATAAGTCTTTTGTCAATGCCGAAGCACTGGTCTTCCAGCCATCTTTCAATTCAGGGTTATTTACACAAAAGGTATATAGAATAACTTCAACAATAAGGTATACAATAACTGTTGAATACACAATTTGCACCATGTAGCACAATGAAATTCTGTAACCCAAAAGTTCCATAGCAATATGGTAACATTACTGTCATATAACTAGATCAATATTAGTCAGATCAATGTGAGTATTTACATAGTATTTAGAATGTAAGCAGAAGTTATCTTCTGTATTCAGTTGATAAAGTTGTAGTAAGTTTTAATGTTTAGTTGCAGTTAGGCAAGCGGTATATAAATGTCAGTTGTTAGAAATATTTATGTGTAAGCCTAATGTAGTTAGCTATGTGAGTTTATGAATTATGTTGTTGATATATATATATATATATATATATATATATATATATATATAAATTCTTTGCTACAGGACAATAAGGAGACAAGACAAGGATAAAATTCCAGGGCGCAAGTGACAGTATTCGCGGCACTGGTAGGGGTTGGGGGTGGTGGCGCCACCTGTCCCAATAGTGAAAAGGGGTCACCCATAAAAGTAGTACACAACATATGGGTGATCATATAGAGAACCTTCCCTTCCATGGCTTTATACTAGCATAACTCTTATACATCACATATATATCCATGCGTATATCTACATATTTATGCATACATACACATAGAGGGAGCGATAAATAGCTCAGGCAGTAGAGTATCCACCTGTGAAGGTGTCGGTCATCCTATCAATCCTGCTCAGTGGACCCATTTGCAGTTTGGATTATTTTCCATTCCAACCAGTGGTCCACAACTGATTCATCAAAGGTTGTGGTATGTGTTGTCCTGTCTGTGGGAAAGTGCACATAAAAGATCCCTTGCTGCTTATCAGAAAGAGTAGCCTATGTGGCGGCAGCAGGTTTCCTTCAAAGAAATATGTCAGAATGACCATATGTTTGATGTTCAATAGCTGATGATAAAAATCAATGTGCTCTAGAGACGTTGTTAAATAAAACAAGCTTTACATGGCATATATATGTATGTATATGGGTCACTCTCTTAAACTGTGCACCACCTCTTTGGTTTCCATGTTAATATGGTGATAATTTTCCTTTTTTGGGGTAGTATGTCAATTAATTATTGTTCACTGTGCAGTAGTGGTCATCTTGAAACAATCTGTTCTCTACACGGTATTTATGGCCCAATATAGAACGGCACCGATGAGAACAGAATCAGATTTAACCTATTTGGGTCAGTCATCACACATGACACTGCTCCGTGAAATGAACCAGGAAGCTTGGTTGGTTGTTGGAGTTTTACATCCTGGCAACATCTAAGGTCATATCAGCATTGGTACCAACTTGTGACAGTGCACACTCATGGTGGCCTTTTAGTGCTTCCCCACTGGGAAATCAGGCTGCCAGCACCATGACCCGATATCCCATTCAGTCACATTATCCTGACACTATGCTAACCAGTCCTTGTCCTATCCTATTAATGCCGAGCACAAAGCTAGGACCGACAAGTCTCAATTTTGTAAGGCATTGATTTGACTCGACCGAGAATCAAACTCTCGATATCCCCACAGGAGAGGCTTGCGTTCTATCGATTCGGCCACCCAGTCCGGTGTTCAGAAATAGCATCCAAGCAGTACTATTTGTGACAATAAGGTAACATGTCGTCAGTGACTCGTCTAGCATCCATCACCCTCCCAGTACAGCAAGCAATTTCGCAGTACAGCATACGCTCTATTGGCGGGCCTAACCAGTGGCATGCTGACACGTCACCGGATGTGCCAGCTGCCGCCATGCACGGCGCATGCGCCTTGCAACACTTAGGGTCATTGAGTGTCAGCGCTGTAGATATGCCTTCGATAACCATGTAAATACTAAAAAGTTAAAAGATTCACTCCATACTACAGTAGCCTGACTAGGGGAGAAGAACAACCTTAGATAAACAGTGGAGAAAATGTCGGTCAATGAAATGGGTACATAAATTCTTAATCGAAAAAGCAAAATATATTCTTCACATATCTTGATACTTTTTACCCTAAACTTGTTAACTGATTAGTAGAATAGTGCAGTAAATCAATGAACTGTTTGAATTGACAGAGCCCACATGTCAACATGGCAGCCATTGATAGGAAGTTGAGAGGTTCCTGGGTAATAATCCAATCTAGGTCAGGAAGCATTTTCATTGGCTGAGGTAGTCAGGTGGTACAACCAGTTCATTCAAACATGAAGGATGTCTGTCATGGACTCTATCACTTCGAATTGATTTTGTGTCACTATGCCTTGATATTAGGTAGATTTTAACGCTCTGGAGAGTATATGTTAAGGGAAAACATATGCAATCGGATTGTAACTCTTGGATTTTAATCAACAGAATGTAGGAATGCCAAACTAATGCCTAGTACACGCCTACCGTTTGTGCGCACCCACCTACTGTATACGATCTAAAACTGCCTGTTTCGCGCACAAAAATCGCTATGTGTGCGCTCCCCGCGCACACCTAGCGATTGCGATTCGCGACTAAAAACTCAGTTTTAGGGCTAAAACGGGCCGATTACGATTGTGATTCGCAATTCGAAACATGAATCGACCCGTTTTCAGTCTTAAGCGGGTCGGGTCGAGTCGCGAGTTTTAGTGCGCGAATCGTATACGGTAGGTGTGTACCAGGCATAAGACCATTAACAGCACGACACATATTTTCCAACTTTTACATAGGGTTGTAATCCACCTCTGAACGGAGTCAGAGGAGAATCTTTTATCTAGTAAATAGGATACAGCGTTCCCGATGCCGGGACGGCTGCTCGAAACGAGGGCAATACTTAGATGCATGTTGCCATGGTTACGACGAAGTAGTTCAAACTGTATGGCTTGGGATGTGTAAAGAGACTGCCTTTCGTGGTGAATAGTTAATTACCCAGCCATTTCTGAAGTCTTTCCTGCTCCAGCTCAAATAATGACACGCCCTGTCTATATGGACCGGACTGGGTGGCAGAATCGGTAAGAGCGCAGGCTTCCCGTGCGGAAGGTCGGGTGTTTGGATGATGAGCTGGGGGCATCTGTCCAAATGCATTGTTTGACATTGGGTGGCAGCACTGCATGATTATTTAAGAAATTCCTAAATGAAAGCGTTGAGTGGCACGTCTTGTCATACATTGTCTTTGGTATACAGCCTATATGCCAAGGTCATCATCATCATGATGTCAGTCGCGATGTGACAAAGACTGCTTTCATTACTTGACTGCCACTCTCCATTTAGCTATCTGCTGTGAGAGTTGCATCCATGAGTCAGTCTTAAACATTTCATGAAAGCTGCCTGCAAAAGTGTTGAAGTGCTGCTGGCTTTTTGCAAGTTACCACCAGCACTCTCTCGGGGAGCAAACAGAGGTTTCACACCGGCAAGAACATGTCAAGACAGGCGCAAAACTATTTATCCCTGCATAGGCTGGTCGGGAGATGTTGGGAGTTCCATACATCAACCGCCCTTAATGCTGCCACAGTGACATGGTTTTCTGTTTAGGGTTTGCTCCCTTAGCCTTCGGTTCTGTCAAGAACCTGTACCACAAGGCAGTGGTTTACAACTCTGCAAGGCAGGGGCGTCAAACTCCCTGAGGTAGTGATATACCTGAAATACCTGCCAAGGTACAGGAGTTCATACAGTACCAGTGAACATCACAGGTGTGACTACAGCTTAACTAACAACCAGCAGTCGAGCCGGCTCTAGAGTAGGGTACCTTAACTTGGTTTTGGTGATTTTCTTACAGCCTAGCAACATCTAAGGTCGAGCATCGACCCGTGGCGATGACCATCGATGGCGACTTAATAGGGTTGCCCCCCCATTGGGATGCAGTATCGGTGGCACCATGACATATTCAGTGTACATCAAAACCTCTCTTACCGATTACCTCCACAGATCGACCACTCCCCTATATCGATCGCTTTATTTGGGTCCCAAGAGGCACCGTTGTAACGAAATGAAAAACTCCCTAAACCTTGGACCTGGCGAAATGGCTCATTTAAAGTCGGTCCAATGGTCGGTTGATTTAGAGAGATTTTACTGTGTATAGTATGACTTATGTATATAGATATCTGTTTGGTTGCTGCGCTGTCATACTATAATCCCCAATACGGTCTATAATCCCTCCCTCAAACCTAGCTATCATCCATTAACTACAACCCACCTACCTCCCCTCAAACACCGAGTAATCCCTTAGCTATGGCCTTAATACACACACTCACTCCCCTCATTTATTGTGCCCTGACTAAATACTGGGATCAGACGGGATGGCCGAATGAGTTGAACGTCCGTCTCTCGTTTTGGTAGATCGTAGAATTCTAACCCGTGGGTTCAAACTGTGGTCGAGTCAAACGAATGACTTAAAAAATTAGACTAGTCACTTTCTAGCCAGGCCATTGGCATCATTAGGATAGGGCAAGGACTGGTTGGCTCAATATCAGGATAATATGACTGAGTGGGATATCAGGTCATGGTGCTGGTGGCCTGATCTTCCAGTGGGGGGCAGCACTATTAAAGTTGTCATGAGTGCACACTGTCACAAGTCGGTACCCATCCTGATATAAACTTAGATATTGCCAGGACGTAAAACCCCAACAACAAACCAATACCCGCCCTGATATGACCTTAGATGTTGCCAGGACGTAAAACCCAAACAACAAACCAATACCCGTCCTGATATGACCTTAGATGTTGCCAGGACGTAAAACCCCAACAACCAAACCAACCTAAACGCCGGCAAATTGCACACGCTGACTCAGTTGACGTTCCTTTCAACTCTACCCGTTATAACGAGTGTCGAGTGATGATGACTGCAAGCCTTCCCCCCTACCCCCCACCCCCAACCCCACCCCACCCCACCCCGTTAGGACGGCAGCGTCGTGCGCGCGCATCACCCACACGTCAACTTCCGGTTGCGGGGTGGCCAATGGCGCGGTGGCGTGACGATCCACAGCGTACTCTAGTGCGATCAACCGCCGGCAGAAGGCGCCTCGATTAAAAAGCCTGCAGCGGCACCGCAGCAAAGGACTGGGCGGTCTGTCATTGGGTATCGCCATGGTTACCGAACACGCACGCCGAGGGCTTGGTTACAACCATACGGCTTGCCTGCAACAAGTTCTTTATAGGGTTTATTTGCACAGTACAAAGCAATGCCGGCATTTTATGGGCATCCACATCTTAGTGCAACACACACACGAAATAATGGAAAAAAACTAAACTGTATGTTCCATTTGTACTTGTCTGGCAGGTGTTATTCAATATTGTCCTGGTTCCCGAAAGCAATACCTACATTTTATGGACATACACATCTTAACGCAACGCACACACAAAAGTACTGTATGTTCTATTGGTAATTGTCTCACAGGTGTTATTCAATATTGTCCTGGTTCCCGAAAGTAATACCTACATTTTATGGACATACCTATCTTAACGCAACACACACAAAAGTACTGTATGTTCTAGTGGTAATTGTCTCACAGGTGTTATTACATATTGTCCTGGTTTGTGAAGCAATACCTACATTTTATGGACATACATATCTTAACTCAATGCACACACAAAAGTACTGTATGTTCTATTGGTAATTGTCTCGCAGGTGTTATTCAATATTGTCCTGGTTCACAAAAGCAATACCTACATTTTATGGACATACATATCTTAACGCAACACACACACAAAAGTACTTTATGTTCTATTGGTCATTGTCTCACAGGTGTTATTAAATATTGTCCTGGTTTGTGAAGCAATACCTACATTTTATGGACATACATATCTTAACGCAACACACAGAGAAAAGTACTGTATGTTCTAGTGGTAATTGTCTCACAGGTGTTATTCAATATTGTCCTGGTTCGTGAAGCAATACCTACATTTTATGGACATACACATCTTGACTCTTAGTGCAAGAGCAACAAATAAATACATGCTGCAAATTGTGTATTCAACAGGTATTGTACACCTTATTCTATATACCTTTTGTGTAAATAACCCTGAATATAAAAATGGCTGGAAGACCAGTGCTTTGGCACTGACAAAAGACTTATTCAGCAGAATAAACATATTTACCACACACACACACACACACACACAAAAGTTCTATTACTGATTGTCTCGTCTTGTCCTGTCAATATTGTCCTGGTTCACGATAGGGCAATGTTCCAGTTAGTTCTCTATTCACGCAGTGGTGGAGCTCCTGTCGACACACAGCAATTATATCCTTAATTGTTGGTAGGTTGGTGGTGGGGGTTTTACGTCCTGGCAACATCTAAAGTCATATCAATGACTTTCAAAATTCATACTTACCACTTCCAAACCAGATGCTCGGCATTAATATGATATGGCAAGGACTGGTTAGCTCAGTGTCAGGATAATGTGACTGAGTGGGATATCGGGTCATGGTGCTGGTGGCCTGGTCTCCCAATTGGGCAGGACTATTAATACTGTGTTGTGTGTGCATTCTTCTTATTGTTGTTGTTACTGCTCGCCATGAGTGCACACTGTCACAAGTCAATATCCGTCCTGATATGATCTTAGATGTTGCCAGGACGTAAAACTCCAACAAACAACCCACCTACCTCAGACGAGGCGTAGCGCTGGGAGTTGTAACATGATCAGTATTAGTGGCGCCGCCTACCGGGTTCATCTGCCACTTAACACCGGTCTAGCGCGATTAATGTCAATTACTACCGGGCACAGAATGGAGCCGAGAAGTGGATCTGACTGTAATGATGTTGCGTGAGTATGCCGCAACGCCACAAATTAGCACGGGGCGCCGAGCTTTAGGGAGAAGGGCGTTAAACTGGGTCAAACGGGGTCAACTGGGCTCAAATGAGGTCAAATGGGGTCAGATGGGGTTAAGTGGGTAAATGGTGTTGCCATATATACATAGAAACACAGTTGGTTTGCTATGAATAATGGATCAAGTGAATATAAACAAGTGATCATGCACCAGACGGGATGGCCGAGTGAGTTGAGAGTCCTTCTCCCGCTTTGGTAGATCGTGGGGTTCGAACGCTAGTCGAGTCAAACCTATGACTTAAAAATTTATACTTGCCATTTCCTAGCCAGGCGCTCGGTATTATTAGGATAGGGCAAGGACTAGGACTAGTTCACTCAGAGTCAATATAATGTGACTGAGTGGGATATCGCGTCATGGTACTGGTGGCCTGATTTCCCAGTGGGGCAGCATGAAAAAGTCACCATCAGTGCACTCTGTCACAAGTTGGTACCCGTCCTGATATGACCGTAGGTGTTTCCAGGACGTAAAACTCAACCAACCAACCAACCCACACGCCCCCGCACACCCTCCCTCCTACCTTGGCTTAGGACAAACACAACTAATTTGACTCCTCCCACCCATACGCCCCCACACACCCATTCTCCTCCTACCTTAGTTTGGGGCAAATACAGCTAACTACACCCCTCCTACACATACACCCCACTCCCCGCATTAAACCGGAGGAGGCGTCTCCTCGCCCGGCTCCAGGTCGGACCTGCCCGGCCGGCCCAGCGGCACGGTAAGGCGTGGTATTGCTATTAGGGTGCCATCATGGCGCCGACGAATTGCCTTTCCAATCGCGTTGGAATTTTTACATATTCAATTATGACACTCGATTACCCCGAGCAACTCCGCGCGCCGGGTCCTGAGCAGCACGGGCCGGCCGGACCGAGATCCTAACTTGGAGGCGGGGCGGGGAGATGAGGACGGGGGAGAGGGGAGAGGGGAAGGGGAGAGGGGAGAGGGAAGGGGAGAGAGGGAGAGGGGAGGGGAGGGGAGGGGGCAAGAGGTAGAGGGGAGATGGAGATGGAGAGGAGAGGGGGAGATGGAGAAGAGAGATGGGAGAGGGAGATGGAAAAAAGAAGAGAGATGGGAGGAAGGAGAGATGGAAGAGGGGAGGAGGAGAGGGGCGATAGGAGATGGAGAGGGGAGATGGGAGAGGGGAGAGGCAGAAGGGGAGGGGGAGAGGATTATGAGATGGGAAGAGGGGAGAGGGAGGGAGAGGCGAGATGGGAGAGGGGAGAGGGGAGAGTGGAGATGGGAAGGGGAGAATGGGAAGGGGAGACGGGAGTGGAACGGAGATGGGAGAGGGGAGATGGGAGAGGCGAGAGGCGAGAGGGAATGGGAGAGGGGGATGGGAGAGGGGAGATGGGAGAGGGAGTGGGAGATGGGAGAAGGGAGAGGGGAGAGGGGAGAGTGAGATGGGAGAAAAAAAAAACAAAATACCAAGGAAGTGAAGGGAGATGGGAGAGGGGAGATGGGAGATGGGAGATGGGAGAGGGGAGAGGGGAGAGGGGAGATGGGAGAGGGGAGAGGGGAGAGGGGAGAGGGGAGATGGGAGATGGGAGAGGGGACAGGGAAGTGGGAGGGTGATTGGGTGAGTGCGGTCGGGGTGGGTGAGTGGGTGGGGGAGTGGGGGAGTGAGGAGGTGGGATCCGGTGAGCTGCTCATTGCCAGCTGGTCACCTGGTCCGGGTGCACTGGTAATGAACCGCTAGCTTTTCCCACTAGAGGGCGCGATGCTGAATTGCTCACAGACATCCAGTTGACCTAGTAAAGTGCTTAGGGGATGGTTCCCATAAGGCATTCCCCATTGATAACTTTCTTACACTCACTCTCTCACTCTCACACGCTCATACTCTCACACTCTCTCTCACTCTTCCACTCTCTCTCATTCTCTCACTAGTTCTCTTTGATTAACACTCACCACTACCCCACCATACCACCACACCACCATACCACCATAACACCACACCACCACATCGCTACACCACCACACTATCAAGTATCATACCGCCTCACAATCACCACACCACCACACCACCACATCACCATCACTTGGTTTGCTGCATTGGGAGGTTTACCACCCAAGTGACATTTAAGGTCTATAAATATCTAAGAAACATGTCTGATAGTGATACTGAACTTACTCACACTCTTTTGTTGTCTCTCTCTCCTTCTCCTCCCCCACCCCTCTCGCCTACCCTATAATGCCCCCCCTGCTCTCCCCCTCCCCATGTCCCCCCTCCTCCTGCTCTCCCCTCCCCCCCCCTGCTCTCCCTCCCTCCCCTCCATCCCTCCCTCCCCTGCTCTCCTTCCCTACCCATGCTTTCCCCCATGCCTTCCCTCCCCCACTCTCCCCCCCCCCTACTCCTGCTCTCCCCCTCCCCGTGATCTCCCCCTGCTCTCCCCTCTCCTCTCTCCCTCCCCTACCCTCCCTGTCTCCCCTGCTCTCCCATCCCTGCTCTCCTCGCTCACCTTCTCCCATACTCTCTCAGTGAGTCTCACCACCTCTGCCTCAGAGTGTCTATAGTTACTCGCGGTGCCTGATTACTGCGAATTACTCACTTTCAATCGGACTTGCTCCCGGCGAGCAGGCCACGGGCAAAGTCATCACGTGGTACTGTTTATGCTGAGCTGCTCACTACCCGGTGTGGCGGTTTCAGCCGTGCCCCAGTTTCAGCCGTGCGCATAGACTCAAATTCAAGGCATTGTCAATGGTCGTGAGCAATCTTCATACAGAAAATACAGAAAAGGTGAAATATCTCTAAAAGCACATGACCTATTAACAAATTGCTTGGTACACGTATAAAAAACATGTTTACCAAAAAGACTATATTAAATTGATAAGGTTGGGGTTCTGGATTTCTATTAGTTTTGAATAAAACTAACATTTTGCACTCCGCGTACCGTCAAACTCAAGGCATTGTCAATGGTCGTGAGCAATGTTCATACAGAAAATACAGAAAAAGTTATATATCTCTAAAACCACACCACCTAGAAACAAATCACTTGGTACACATATAGAATACATCTTTACCAAAAACTTTATATTAAATTTATAAGGTTAGTGATGATGCTGTTAGATTTTGACGAATGCGCATGAAACTGACAGTCAGCTGAAAACGGCAGTCAGCTGAAACCGCGACACCGGCACACCACCAACCGGGAGAATCCCCCACCCCACCCGGCATGCCTCGCGCCCCATCCCGGCATGCCCCGCCCCGTCCCCCGGGAGGAATCACCGGGGCCGCCGGGAGGGGGGGGGGGGGTGGTCTGTGAGGAGCTGGTCTGATGGGTTTGTGAGCTGCTCCCAAGATGACCACCTGGGGTACAGGCCGCGTGGCGCTGGTACTAGTCGTAGTGCTGCGTTATGGCCAATCTATGCAAGTAGGTGTGTGTTGTTGTTTGTTGTAGGGTGTGAAATATCTGTGTGGCAGCTTTGACCTTTTTCATAAAATAGGTACCTGTCGCTGCTTGGCGCTTGGTGTTATGAGGTCAGGACAGGGACTGGGCGCACAGTGTCAGGATAATGTGACTGTGTGGGACATCGGGTCATGGTGCCTGCAGCCCGATTTCCCAGTGGGGCAGCACTACAAAGTCGCATGAGTGTGTGCTGTCACAAGTCGGTGCACGTCCTGGTATGGCCTAGGGTCTTACTGGGGCATAAAACTACACCAACCACCCAGCCTCCCCCGGCCCTCTCAGAGGACTGGTTGGGCTCTTAGGCTGCCTTTTCCCTTCCTCCCACCCCTCCCCCCCCCCCCATTTCTCTGACCACTACCCATCTGAAGCCAACTCCTGACTACATGGGACCGTTTTCAGCGGTGCCCATAGAGTGCTGCAGATTTGTAGCCTTCAGGGCACCTATGCGACTGAAAACTCCCCAAAAACAACAATATAAAATCTGAAACGTGGATACATTATTATTTCCTATGGGAGTTCCAGATGCACTGTCCAGACACATTGTCCGATCAGTAGAGCGCGGGGCCTCCCATGTGTGAGATCGGGAGTTCAATTCCCAGTCGAGTCAAACCGATGACTTGTCACTTCCCAGCTTGGCACTCGGCATTAACAGGATAGGACAAGGACTGGTTAGCTTGGTGTCAAGATAATGTGACTGAGTGGGATATCAGGGTCATGGTACTGGTGGCTAGATTTTCCTGTGGGGCAGCACTATAAAGTTGCCCTGAGTGTGCACTATCACAAGTCGGTACCCGTCCTGATATCACCTTAGATGTTGCCAGAAGGTTAAACCCCACCAAGCAACCAGCCCATGGGTGGTTATTTATGCTATAGCATTTGAGTTATCTGACATTGTGACATCACAGCTTTCAAGGCTTAGAATATTTAGTTTAACGGTAAGTGTGCGCTCAAAACTACCATCAACGTCGTTTTGCTCCTTTTGATTTTATTACTGTCCCTTTTAAACAAATTGTTTGTTTTTATCGCTAATTAAGTTCATTTTATTTGGGTTTCGAGATTTTTGTGTGTTTTGGGTTTTTGTTTCTTTATTTGTTTAACGACCTCCCACTCTTTGACCGCCAATAGCCGATGTCTACTTTTTTTTGTGCTGGGTTAGGTTTCTCTCGCCTCTTGAGTTTGTTCCTTGTTAATGTTTAGCTACTACTTTCCCCTACAACTACAGACCAGACGGGATGGCCGAATGAGTTAGAGCATCCGTCTCCCGTGTTGGTAGATCGTGGGTTTGTGGGTTCGAACCCTGGTCGAGTCAAATTAATTACTTAAAAATTTATACTTATTGCTTCCTAGCCTGGCGCTCGGCATTATTAGGGTAGGGCAAGGACTGGTTGGGTCAGTGTCAGGATAATGTTACTGAGTGGGATATCAGGTCATGGTGCTGGTGGCAAGGTCTTCCAGTGGGGCAGCACTATAAAGTCACCATGAGTGTGCACTGTCACAAGTCGGTACCCTTCCTGATATGACCTTAGATGTTGCTAGGATGCAAAACAAACTTTACAAGATTAGATTACAGAACTACGGCATTTTCTGACGTAAGCGATACCTCAACCAGTGCGTCTTTGGTAGGTCAGGGTTGTAAAATTTTCCGATATTTGAGACCTTGGAGGATGATGTGAACTAGTCTATAGTAAATTGAACTAGTCTTATATAATGGTAGATGGTATGTAAAACCAAAGGCATATAAGGTATATGTGGTGTTGGTGATCCATTACTGATTTAAGATAGAAATTGTATTAATATAGATAGTAAAAGAGGGTCACTTCTTGACATGTGAGAGAGTCTTTGGAACTCTCCTCACATACCCCCTCCCACCCAAGTGTTATTTATGGATCACTGCACACCAGACACAACAGGGCACTGTAGCGAGACATAAGCATGCCTTGGTTACAAGGATATTGAATGTTCATTGGTTGAATAAGAATGCCTGTTGGTGATTGGAGGGATTGATCAGATGTGTACAGCCAACTTGGATTCTAAAACCTATATATAATAAACTAAGCAAGCTCCTTCTGGTTCCTTCTGCATACTCTATATCTTGCCTTCCTTCTCTGTAATTGCCTGTAGTGATTTCCTATTTAGCCTGCCTACACAACCATGGCTGCCGGCCGTCGACTTTACAGGGTGTTGTATGTATTTTCTGTGCCTAATTAACTCTCGTTCTTCCATGCTGCCTTCTGTTGTCTCTCTCTCCTTCACCCCCCCCCCCCTCTTATCCTTCCCTCACCCCCCCCCCCCTGCTCTCTCTCCCTGCGAGTATAAAGGCGCGGAAGGGAATTTCAAATTATTGTTCTGTATTTACTGATTAGGTGCCTTATTCTATGTATTTGTGGTGTTCTCTGTGGCGGCGTGGTTAGAGTGTCTGACTTTTTTCTAGGTCGGACTCCTAATCTGATGGTCAGTGGTTCGATTCCCCGTGCCCCAAGCTCTGCCAATTTGGATTTCCACCGCTGTGTATAACTTACAATGTCATCAAAGGCCGGTTGCTCTCATACCATGTCGACGTGGTGTGAGAGGTTAAAGTTGCATAGTCCGATGAAAACATCAAATTTTCAAAACCAAAACACTTATCTAGATTTGATTCTACATATTCAATTTAGACACTGGTGCACTTATTAAGCATTTGTTGCCGCAGAGAAGGGCATAATAAGTAAATTAATAGAAACCGTAACTACTGAAGTTGAAGTCTATGGTGTCAGAGTTTTTGCGTGCTTGCCAAAATTATTTTGGCATGTTTTGACGTAAAATATCTCCAAACTTAGCCATTTAAAATTAGTTACTTCAAACTAAAGTAAAGTAGATTATAACGATTAGTATAATATACTTATCTCAGAAAATAGCAAAAACTTAAAGGCATCGGACTACGCAACTTTAAAAATCCCTTGGGTTGGTAAAAGTGTAGGCTCAGCTCTCTATCGACAAACTGTCTAATGGTGAAAATAAGTTTATTCAGACTTATCCATGATAGGCAGTATAATTCTTCAAGAAATGTATGCCCCCCCCCCCTCCCGTCACGTGACCGTGGCGCCACCTCCGCACAAATCCAAACCGGGACGCTCGACTGTGACATTCGCGCCCGAATATCTGTGCAGAGGTGGTGGGGGAGCATGTGGAGAAGGTGATCGCGCACAGCTTAACCCCTCAATGTGCATGTTTGGTTCTTTAATTCCCCTATGTGTATGTATGTGTGTTTTCTCTGGTTAAAGGGTGACAGACAGGCAGATCTAGGTGACTGCCTTCCCGCTAGGGGCCGGGCGTCACAGCGGCGCGCTGGCCGACGCTGATGCGCAGCGAGCACTCACTATCGATGGCATCTGCGGCTACTAAGAGGAGATCATATGGCGGGCCGGTCGGACACAAAGCCCCCGCCGGCAACCAGGGCGGCAAGGAGCGACCCAGCCGTCTGCCAGTGTGACATTGAGTCAACGGGTGCCTACACTATCCTAGTAGTAGTAATGCCGAAGACCAGGTAAGGTAGTCAAAAGTATCAATTTGACTCGGCCAGGACTGAACCCATGACCTCCAGCAGAATATATTAAATCAATTATTATTATATATATCTGACTATTTGCTTATACCTACACAAGATTATATATTATAATATAATATATATAATAACTATATAATTCTATAATATATATATTATCTATAACATATACCACATATACAACATATATAGCATATATAACATATACAACATATAAATATACATAATAATATATATCTATAATATATATATATATCTATAATATATATATATAATATATATAATTATATATATATAATATATATATATAATATAGTATATATAATATATATAACATATATTATATATATTATATATGATATATATGATATATATGATATATATAATATATATTATATATAATATAATATAATACATAGCATATGTAATATATGTAAATATATACTATATACTACATGCCACATAATAATAATAATAATAATAATATATGGTACATGCTACATACTACATACTACATAATATATGCTACATAATACACAATACATAATACATCATATATCCCGGTGCATATTGCTGTATGGTGACGATATACAAACAAACATCGCCATCCTGAACAAGTGTCAGATTTAGATTTAGAAGCGATCGCTGAAAACACAAAAATGTTCATTTTTGTTACGACCAACTTGCAGCTGAGTGGTGTTGTAGATGATGATTCATAGCAATGGCGTATTGTGCCAGAGCCATGCCGCAATGCCCCATTGCCCGGGGCGCTGGTCAGGCAAAGCGCCGTTCCTTCATACTCAATTAAAGGCACTCTCGCCACGCGCTGCACCGCCCGGCCTCTCATTAGGGGGTCAGTCCTAGACTGGTGTACACTGTGCACCGCGCGGGGTCGTGTGGGGGGGGGGGGGGGGGGGGTATGTGTGGGTATCTGTGTGAGTGTGTGGATATGTGTGTGGGTATGTTGGGGGGGTAGTGTGTGTGAGTGTGTGGGTATGTGTGTGGGGGGGTATGTGTGGGTATGTGTGTGAGTGTGTGGGTATGTGTGTGGGTATGTGTGTGGGGGGTATGTGTGGGTATGTGTGTGGGGGGTATGTGTGGGTATCTGTGTGAGTGTGTGGATATGTGTGTGGGTATGTGTGTGTGGGGGGGGGTATGTGTGGGTATGTGTGTGAGTGTGTGGGTATGTGTGTGGGTATGTGTGTGTGGGGGGTATGTGTGTGTGTGTATGTGTGTGTGGGTGGGTGTGGATGTGTGGGTGGGTGGGCTACGAGAAAAGCAGAGAGACAAGGAGGTGATGGGTAGGACACTTTATTTGCGTCATGGTTAAGCATAATACAGGCTTACCGGTAAAAGTTTGAAATCGGGGCTGAGAATGACTAACCGGAAACGTGCACAAGCCGGAAGTGAACGGTGGTGGCGCTGGTGTAGGCAACACCGGGGCAAATACGGGCAAGTCAGCGATTGGACAGAATAATCGAGAATTAATCATAATTAATAATAATCATAATTATTAGGTTAGAGCTCCCCCACTTTTATATACGCATAATAAATGATACATTCTATATATTTGTGTGCTTGACCGGAATACAAACTTCATATATCGGAGGGAATAGATCGTTTAAGCACACAAAAAAGAGATTCTCGAAACTGACAGTTTTGGCAGCTCGACTTCAGCTACACACATCCAGTAGTAAGATGGATGACAGAACGACATGACTCTTTCCCGGAGGTTTAGCAAATGTTCCTGCAATCCGCAAGAAGGCTGCTCGCAAATGAATTGCCTCTCATCATCATGATTAACTTTGCAGGGAAACATTGTAAGCAAAGTATGCACAGGAAGATGGAGAGAGAGAGAGAGAGATAGAAAGATAGAAAGATGTCGCCCATCCCGTCCTCTCGCCTCCCCCCCCCCCCCCGCCGCTCTCCCCGACACACAAAAACACATGCACACACAAAAACATTGAGGTCAAATAAGGTTTGCGTAATCTCGTTATGAATTATTTCAGATAAGGACTGATGGTGGGCAGGCGTGGCCTGTTGGGAGACTGGGAGGTGTGTGTGTGTGGAGGGGGAGGTTGTGGGGGTATGTGGGGGGGTAAGGGAATGGGGGACGGTTGGGGGGAGGGGGACAAAGCCGAATGACATGGGAAATGAGCGTAATGAGTAAAGGAGGAGATTGGGTTGGAACGATTAGAAAGATGAGCAGTGTTTGATCAGATATTCAGGTTTCACTAACAGCTAACTAAGGCTGAAACTTTCATCCCCTCCCCCCCCCCCTCCGGCCCCCCTCCACCCCATCCCCCCAAAAAGACCGCCTCTTTGGGTCATTCTCAGAAACTGTGTACCACATTTTTCGTTTCCACATTACATTTTTAATGATTTTGCCTACTTTTTGGGGGGATAGTAAGCCAACTAATTTTTGTTCACTCTGTGTTTTAATTAGGTTAGCAATACTACATGTATTTAATCTATCCCACAAAATGTATCCAGAGTATGCTTATATGATTTTGTGCTGAAGTAAATGTAAGAAAATTTGCATATCGACACTATACATCTACACACAAAATTTGTTTACTTTTTTAGTGTAAGACACAATTCTCTTGTCTTAAGTGAAATCAATCAAATCTTGTTTGAATTTATTGTGTGTGTTAAAATTATGGGATCGGTGTCCCAGTAAGTGTCAGGATAATGTTACTGAGTGGGATATCAGGTCATGGTGCTGGTGGCTGGTGTGTTAAAATGATGTTATCGATGGATGTTATATGGTTAATTTGAACCGGAATAAAAATAATGTATCCACGTTTCAGATTTCAACATTTAAACCTTGATATCTATATTGATTCTAATATTATTTTTAATGTTTTCTGCTATTATTTGGAATGTTTTCACTTTTCGTTTCCATGTCACAAAAGTGGTACACAGTTTCTGAGAATGACCCCTTTACACCGCTGAAATATAACTTGTTATGCAAATAGGTCCATCTGTTACTGATTGTCATAGTCTAGTAATAATTCCAATAGAACTGCTTAGCTAATTCATGTCCGGTGGTAGGTCACAATATTGTGAATGTTGTCATTTCAGATCTAACACAAAATTATCCACCATATTTTCAACAGAAAATGGTCCATTATGAGATACAGTAAAACCTCTCTAACCGACCACCTCCACAGATCGATCACTCCCCTAACCAATCGCTTTGTTTGAGTCCCCAACGTCCGCGTGAACAATGCCATTGTAATGATTTTTCAAAACTCCCTAAACCGACCACATCCCTAAATGAACCATTTAAAGTCGGTCCAATGGTCGGTCGATTTAGAGCGATTTTACAGTGATTGTAAATTGTGCAAGTTTCAATGAGGACCAGTGTATGCTGCCCTTCACACTCGCCTCACAGTTCCCTGCTCCACTTGGCTCTCGGCACTCACTTTGCTACTCTCATTCACGCGCGCTCACACTCAACTCACCAACTGGCTCTCGTGCCTCCATACCCAGGCAACGCGAGTCTCTCCTCCCGTCTCCCTTTGGGTTATTTTCCGTTCCAACCAGTGATCCACAACTGGTTCATCAAAGGCTGTGGCATGTGCTGTCCTGTCTGTAGGAAAGTGGATATAAAAGACCCCTTGCTGCTTATGGGAAAGAGTAGCCTATGTGCCGGCAGTGGGTTTCCTCCAAAGAAATATGTCAGAATGACGATATGTTTGACGTCGTCCAATAGTTGATGATAAAAATCAATGTGCTCTAGAGGCGTCGTTAAATAAAACAAACTTTCCTCCCATCTCCCAGACCCTCTTACATGCTCTGCTGATTCCTGATGGCAGTCTCCAGTTCACCACTGATGCTGCAACACTTGCTCTGCTTCAAACCTTCAAACCTTCCACCGACTCACCACCATTACCATTTACCTTCTTCCCTTTCTATAGCAATCCTTGTGGCCTGTTGGTTGGTTGTTGGAGTTTTGCATCCTGGCAACATCTAAGGTCATATCAAGACAGGTACAGACTTGTGACAGTGCGCACTCATGGTGACTTTATAGTGCTGCCCCACTGGGAAATCAGGCCACCGGCACCATGACCTGATATCCCACTCAGTCACATTATCCTGACACTGAGACAACCCGTCCTTGCCCGATTCTAAAATTGCCGAGCGCCTGGCTAGGAAGCGGCAAGTATCAATTTTTAAGTCAATGGTTTGACTCGAGCAGGGTTCGAACACGTCAAATTTCACGATCTACCAAAACGAGAGACGGACGCTCAATTCATACTGACGCTCAATTCATTCGGCCATCCCGTCTGGTCGCCCTAGCTGGGTGGCCCTGGGTGTAGATGGGCTGGTATTGAGCTGAGGAGAATATCGCTCTCCCCCTATCCCTCCCATCTCCTCCTCCCCCTATCCCTCCCCTCTCCTCCTCCCCCTATCCCTCCCATCTCCTCCTCGCCTGATCCCTTCCCTCTCCTCCTCCCCCTGTCCCTCCCCTTACCTCCTGTCCCGATCCCACGTGGTGAAAAGGGGGGGTAAGAAGGGAGGGGGGGGGGGGGGGGGGGGGGGGGGGGGGGGGGGGGGGGGGGGGGGTGGGGGGGGGGGGGGGGGGGGAGGGGGGGGGGGGGGGGGCGGGGGGGGGGGGGGGGGGGGGGGGGGGGGGGGGGGGGGATTTTGGGGGGGGGGGGGGGGGGGGGGGGGGGGGGGGGGGGGGGGTTGGGGGGGTGAAAAGGAAAAATAAAAAATAAAATGAAAAAGGAAAATTTGAATGAAAAGAAAAGAGAAAATAAAAATTTGCAAAAAAAAAAAACAAAGTGAAAGAATAATAAAAAAAAAAATGAAAGAATAGAGAAAAAAAGTTAAAAATGAGAAAAAAAAAAAGGTAAATAATATACAAATAATAGGTTGAATGTTAAATAATAAAAAGCACTCTGCATTATTACCAGGATAAAGCAAGACTTGGTTCGATCAGTATCACGATAATGTGTCTGAGTGGAATAATGAGTTAAGCATGCTGACATTATCCTAGTGGGGCAGCACTATACAACCATGAACAAGGGGCTCTGTCATAAGTTAGTATTCCTCCTGATATGACCAAAGCTGTTATTGGAACAAAATCCACAATAAAATCCACCAATAATTTCTATCTATACGTGGTTCACTTACATATAAAACCTGTATTAATATTATATATGTGCAATACTTTCAGATTGTGGTGATAACTGTTAAGGAATACAATTACCAGATTACTATTAACAGATTTATTAAAGGAATATCCTCTTTAAACAAATCTGAACAGGAAAGAAGATAACAATACTTTACAGTAAGACAATAATCTGAACGAAAAGAAAAACACCGTACTAAAAATAAAATAAAATAAAACACACCCGATGCCTCTCACTGAATAAAATGCTCGTGGCTGGTTGTTGATAAATTGAAAAATGTATTTATTGATCAAATTGCTAAAATCATAAAATTGATAAATTGATAAATGATTAGGGGCAACGTGTTAGTTCAAGGGCGCCAGTGAATGGATACATTCTTAGCGTCGACGTGTTAGTTCCATGGCGCCCGTCCGTTCGATGCACGGGATTTGATAAGGGGGGGGGGGGGGGGGGGGGTTGGGGGGGGGGGGGTCGGGGGGGGGGGGGAGGAGGTAGATAGGGGACGGGGGGGGGGGCCTTTGTCGGCATCTTTATAATTGGTAAGGGACGCCGGTCCGGTCAGAAATACGTGTTTTAATAATGTGACACCCAATGAGTGGAAGGCGCCGGATGGTTATCAAGACGGCCGGACATCTTAATATGCCCAGTACAAAATACAAGATCCCTTTCACTCATAGTCACACTCACAGCGAGGCGCACGGCTGACTTACAGAGCGAGGCGCCATTACTATAAGTATAATGGCCGGGTTTTTGTGTCCGCTAATGCATGGCTTCAATTGAGCCGATTTTTTTTTTTACCTTTATTTTAATTTTTGTTATTTATGTTGTGTTAGTAATGTTATATATGTTATTTTTAAATGGGGAAAGCGCCTCTTAAGTATTTTCCTTCTGCTTTCTCCTTTTTCTCGTGAACAAAATTACTGATATAAATATTAACTTGTATGTACAATGATCATGTGGAAATAAATATTGTATTATTATTATTATTATTACTCAATCGCACCCAATTTAGTCTGGGCCGACAGTGGTTGAGCCGCCCCTAATGTTGCAGTCACACTACGACGACAAGGGCAACGAGTGGGCGACGAGTGACCAACGAGTTGGACTTTTGGGAACTCGTCGGATCTCGTTCGAATCTTGTTACGGTCTCGTTACGCTGTCGTCGCAACTCGTCCACTCTCGTCGCCTCTCGTCGGCAAGTCGGCAAGGTTTTGGACATGTTGAAAAAGTTAGACGTAGCTCGACGTTCAATGAATATCATTGCAAACCAAGCGGGGTAATTGCTAGTAAAAAAAAAAGGCAGGGTTTAAAAGTGGGAATAAATCCGTTGCTGGGATTGGGAATGAGGTAAGGTTACTTACTGGGACACAGGTTAGAGAGGTCGCCATTAGAAGTAGTGGGAAGAAATTACAGAAGGGGATTATTGATGATGGGTTATAATAACAAGAAGAAAGTACACAGAGTGATGTGATGTGTTAGGAATCGATATATAAATTACTTATAAATTCGATATATAAATTATATATAAATTCGATATATAAATTATTTATAAATTCGATATATAAATTATATATAAATTCCGGTCGCAAGTGACAGTAGTAGCGGCGGAATTATGGTTCGGCGGTGGTGGAGCCACTGGTGCCCGTATTAGTAGGAAGCAAATAGATGCAGAGAGCCCATTGGCCAAAAATATAATATCGGAATAACATAATACAGTGTAATAAAAACATAGAAATTCCCTTACGCGGCTTTATACTCGCATAATGCTTATACATTCCATATATATGCATGCGGCATAGTCAGCTATTTCCAGGGAAATTACTTCTACTGTTCATCAGCGTGTGAGTCGGTAATGGAAATCCTCTATACGACCTTTCCCACAGAGCATGCTGTACAGCAACCTACTACGCTTACCATTAGTTCTTCCACTGTCCACCAGAGGGTGTGTTTGTGGTGTAAATCCTCTATCGGACCTTTCCCACAGAGGATGTTGTACCATGGGCTAAGACCCTTACCTTTAGTACTTCCACTTTACATCCATCAGAGGGCGAGTTGGTGGTGTAAATCCTCTATAAGACCTGCCCCACAGAGCATGCTAAACCATCAGAGGGCGAGTTGGTGGTGTAAATCCTCTATAAGACCTGCCCCACAGAGCATGCTGTACAGGAACCTACTACCCTTACCATTAGTTCTTCTAGTGTCCACCAAAGGGTGTGTTTGTAGTGTAATTCCTCTATAAGACCTTTCCCATAGAGCATATTGCACAGTGTGCTAAGGCCCTTACAATTAATTCTTCCACTACCCATCAGAGAGCGAGTCGGTGGTGGACATCTTCTACTAGACCTTTCCCACAGAGCATCTTGCACAATAAGCTACTACCCTTACCCTTAGTTCTTCCACTGCTCATCAGAGGGCGGGTTGGTGGTGGAAATCGTCTATAACGCCAGTATAGTTCATCCCATTGTCCCTAAGCTCTTCCCCTTCGATCTGATAAGTCAGAAAAACATTTCCTTGGATAGTAGAAAAGGGCTTATCTGACTACGAGATCCTTGGAGAGTAACACACCGCCCGAATATTGCTTTCAATTAGCTCACAGTCGTGCTATTTATTACGGCCTAATTACTCACCCCACGTCAGGGACCTGATCCATTGCAATGAAGTTTGATGTGACAGAAGCCAACTCCAATATAATTTACTGCAAGAATGGACGATTATCCGGATATAATGACGACTAGTTTAGTATTTTTGTGTGTGGTTCTTTTAGCTCCGCCATTTAAACGAGTGGATCCTACGATGCCCCTGGCTCGACAGGCGACTGGATACAAGTTTTAAATATAAAAAATGGTGATTAAAAAGTTGAAATTCGGCCAAATTTAACTGATGTCCGGCCATTCTGGATGGAGTAATATGGTGTATGGTCTTACTGAACTAATGACTGGTATCCTGAAATTGGCAGGGATTGGCAGGTTTAACTGATCTAGATATTTAGGGTCATGGCTACACTTTACCCTCGTGGATGGTTGGTTGGTTGTTGGAGTTTTACTCTCTTGTAACATCTAAGGTCATATCAGGGTGGATATCGACTTGTGACAGCGCACACTCATGGTGACTTCATAGTGCTGCCCCACTGAGAAAATCAGGTCACCAGCACCATGACCCGATATCCCACTCAGTCACATTATCCTGACACTGAGCTAACCAGTCCTTGCCCTATCCTATTACTGCCGATCACCAGGCAAGGAAGTGACAAGTATCAATTTTGTACATCTTTGGTTTGACTCAACTGGGAATTGAACTCCCGATCTCCCGCACGGTATACCTGGGCTCTACCAATTCGGCCTCATGGAAGAAGACCGTCCGAGGAAATGAACCTTCCTTATTTTATCCGGTGAGGAAATTAATGTTGAACTCATCCGATGGGAACTAAAATAGGAACAATTCAAATTAGCCCAACAAATCAAAGTGGATAAAACCATTAGTACGCAGAAGTAAAAATGACATCATTCAAACAAAAGCTATTGAACAGCACTAACAACATAGCGAGCGCACTCAATACCCCCCCCCCCCTCACCATCTCACTCCTCACCCCACTCTGCCCAACCCCCTCCCCCACCTCTTACCCCCCACCTCCCTCCCTGCCCCGACCAACACCAAAACCCAACCCAACGAAGTTATGGGAGTTTAGTTGCTTGTTGTTTACGTCCTAGCTACATCTAAGGTCATATCAGGACGGGTACCAACTTGTGACAGTGCGCATTCATGGCCAGGTTATCGTGCTGCCCCACTGGGAAATCAGGCGGCCGGCACCATGACCCGATTTCCCGCTCAGTCACATTATCCTGACACTGAGCTAACCAGTCCTTGCCCTATCCTGTTAATGCCAGGTGACAGGCTAGGAAGCGACAAGAATCAATTTTTAAGTCATTGGTTTGACTCGACCGGGAATCGAACTCCCGACCTTCCGCATGCGAGGCCCGCGCTCTACTGATTAGGCCACTGCGTCCGGTTAGTTATGCGAGTGAGTTGCACTTGTCTAAATGTCACTTAAATAGACAGGCATGTGTAGGTTGGTGGGTCAGCTTATTGGGTAGAACGCACGTCGTGGAGTGGCAGGAATGTGGGTTCAGCTCCCACACTAGGTTTGATATTTCATATCTTTATAGCACCTCCCATGATATCACTAAACCACAGCATGCTTAGACTGTAATCGCCATTAACAAACTTTTCTCAATTAGACTGACAAAGTTTCCCACTCCTTAGGAAACCCATCTTCTGGTAAATATGCATGAAGAAGTATTTATCAGCTCCGGTGTTAAGGGCGGCTTTCAGGTTAGCTAACGCCCATATTGGGAAATGGGTCATGGGGTATGTATGGTGCCAAAGCGTGGTGGCGTTAGCTAACATATAAGTTATTTATAGATTTGG
This sequence comes from Branchipolynoe longqiensis, assembly GCA_030323885.1. Taxonomy (NCBI): domain Eukaryota; kingdom Metazoa; phylum Annelida; class Polychaeta; order Phyllodocida; family Polynoidae; genus Branchipolynoe; species Branchipolynoe longqiensis. Next base: position 103,215,346 of record CM059188.1, on the reverse strand, counting down.
GAAATCCCTCTGAGCCTGTTCCCGCGAGCACCGCTATTTGACAATATGGCCGGCGGCGGCGGCGGAGGTAATATCGCTTCGATTATTGGTTTAATTTGACCAAAATTTGGTGGCGGCGTTAATATCGGTTCGATTTCTGCTTTAATTTGATCAAATTTAATTGTTTCTGTACCGTTATTTGCCAATATCGCCGCCGATTTGGCGGCGGTGGCGGCGGCGGCGATTTGTTTTGTTTATATTCGACAGTATGGATATCCCCGCCGATGTAGTGGCGGCGTTAATATCGCTTCGATTTTGGGGTTAATTTGAGCAAATTTCACTTTTTGATTATGTTATTCTGTTAAATATGATCGCATTGAATAGATTTGGTCCTAATCGGTAGCTAACACCGCCCTTAAACCTGCTACGGAGTGGTGTTAGCCTACCCCACCTTAAACTTGCGGTGCTTCCATAACACTGCTCCATGCATAGCGACTTTTTGCCGCTAAACTAGAAATCCCGTCCAAATCTAGTTTTGGCTCGCTAGCACCGCCCCATGCATACGGGCCCAGTACTTATAAGGCTGTGAGATAGTGCTGAAATAAGGTACTGGACACATTGGCCAAAATAATAATGGTTGTTGGAGTTTTACGTTGTGGCAATATCTAAGCTCATATCAGGACGGATACCGAGTTGTGACAGTGCATGCTCATGGTGACTTTATAGTACTGCCCCACCATAACCTGATATCCCACTCAGTCACATTATCCGGACACCGAGCCAACCAACCAGTCCTTGCACTATCCTACTAATGCGAGTAAGTGACAAGTATTAATTTTTAAGTAATTGGTTTGACTCGACCAGGGTTTGACTCGACCACGATCTACCAGAGCGGGAGACAGACGCTCGACTCATTCGGCCATCCCGTCTGGTCCCGACAGAATGATGTGGGTGTGTTCATTAAGACGGACGGGCTGAGATGGCACCTTCTGGAGCATGCTCCATAATAGAACGGCACTAATGAAGTCACGTGAGCCCTCTTCTAATTAATGTGAACTGTTGGTTAGCTGGCTGACATCCGTCTGACCGAGCAAAATGTATTCAGCTCATCTTGGGGTTTGTTTGTTTGTTGTTGTTTTACGTCCTCGCAACATCTAAGGTCATATCAGGACCAGTACCGACTTGTGACAGTGCACACTCATGGCAACTTTATAGTGCTGCCCCACTGGGAGACCAGGCCATCTGCAGCATGACCCAAATATCCCGCACAGTCACATTATCCTGATACTGTGCAAGGCAGTCCTTGTATTATCCTATTAATGCCGAGCATCAGGTTAGGTAGCGACAAATATTAATTTGATAAGTGATCGGTTTGACTCGGCTGGGATTCAAACTCCCGAACTTCCGCACGGCTGCGCTCTACCGATTAGGCCGCGCGTCCGGTCCGTCCCCTTGGGGTGTGGTGTACTCTCCCCCCTCCCCCCTCTCACATACCGCCCCCCCCCCTCCAGCTCCCCGCTCCACACACTCACCAAGGTTCTTGTTAAGTTGCCCGTAATCTAATTTTGCATACATGTGATGCATACTTAATATCGGAAAAACAAATTGAGAATAGCACCTCAGAAGGTGGTGGGCGGGGTTGGGGGGGGGGGGGGGGTAAGTCCCCCCCCCCCACTCCCACCCCGGATCACCATTCACCTATAATAACACCTAACATTACATATTACACAGTAACCGGGCAAGTAGCTCACAATACCGGAATTACCCAGGGGGCCATATGCATGGAGCGGTGTTAGCGGCCTGTGGTGTTAACCATCAAACACCGGGTAGCTATCACTGGTTATCAGGGGTGTCGCGAAGTATTCACGCCGTATGCATGGTGGCCTAAACGGTTCGTGTTAGCTATAGGTGAATTAATTTATACATTTGGGAAATCTGTCTGATCCTGTTGCCAGTGAGCACTGCTATTTCCCAATATCGCTGCCGATTCGGTGTCGGCGATTTGGTTAGTTTACATTCATCGATTCGAAAATATTAATATCACCGTCGATGCGGTGGCGGCGTTAATATCGCTTCGATTTTAGGGTTAATTTGATGCAATTTCACTTATTGCGTATGTAATATCGCAGTCGATTTGGCGGCGGCGGTGATTTGTTTTGTTTACATTCATCGATTCGACAATATGAATATCGCCGCCAATGCAGCGGTGGCGTTAATGTTGCTTTGATTTTGTGGTTAATTTGACAAAATTTCACTTTTTGATTATGTTATTCTGCTAAATATGATAGCATTTAATAGATTTGGGCCTAATATATTGCCGCCGATGCAGCAGTTGCCTTCTCCACACACTGGGAAGCAGCAAGCCTTGTTACTGTGTGAGCCTGTTCCCGGCGATGACGTCGGCGGCGATTTGTTTAGTTTACATTCGTCGATTCGACAATATTAATATCGCCGCCAATGCAGCAGTGGCGTTAATGTCGCTTTGATTTTGTGGTTAATTTGACAAAATTTCACTTTTTGATTATGTTATTCTGCTAAATATGACAGCATTTAATAGATTTGGCTCTAATATATCGCCACCGATGCGGCGGTTGCCTTCTCCACACACCGGGAATCAGCAAGCCTTGTTACTGGTGAGCCTGTTGCTGGCAAGCACCACTATTTCCCAATATCGCAGCCGATTCGGCGGCGGCAGCGATTTGTTTAGTTTAAATTCGTCGATTCGACAATATTAATATCGCCGCCGATGTAGCTTTGGCATTAATATCGGTTCGATTTTGCGGTTAATTTGATAAAATTTCACTTTTAGAGTATGTAATTCTGTTAAATCTGATAGCATTGAATAGATTTGGGCCTAATCGGAACTCCATCCTGATACTAACCTAACACTAACACCGCTGTAAACCTGCTATGGGCTGGTGTTAGAATCTCTGACTTTAAACTTGCGGTGTTGGCCTAACACTGGTCCATGCATAGCGACTTTTCGGCACTAAACCAGAAATCCCGCCATAAACGTGTTTTGGCTCGCTAACAACACTCCATGCAATACCCACTGGTTTACCTTCTAACACCCCCATCACACCAAACTAGTTCTCAAAACTTCCGACCCCATTCTAAAATGGGGTAGACAATTTTGAACATGCTCAAAGTTCTAGAGCACCCTTCCATCCTTGCCCATCCATGCAGTCCATAAACAGTTTGTAAAATGTTGATACTATGTTCACTATGTTTGCACACAGTTTGAACCCGTCTGGCAACAATTTCAAGAACGTACTAAGAACTACTTTGCTGTGATGGGGGTATTAGTTCATATTAGTCATATTTAACTATCGGAGAGGATATTGTGCAATGTAATTCCCATGGTCAGAAGACCAGTGTCTTGGCACTACTGATAAAAATAACTATATTTTGTTGAATAAATTGTCTACCTCCCTCACCCCCCCCCCCCACAAAAAGGATCTAGGTCATTATATTGTCTATATCATGGCTCCATCACTAAATGCATTGAAAAACAGACTGGATACGTTTTGGGCTCATTATCGGTTTAGTCAGTGGTTGCTGCATGAGCACTATAATTATGACAGGTCGTATATAGACAGGCCGAATCTGTTAACAGACCCTTATATTTAAATATATAAACAGAAGAGGATAAGTTTTGGGCTCATTATCGGTTTAGTCAGTCCTCGCTGCATGAGCACTATAATTATGACAGGTTATATATAGACAGGCTGAATATGTTGGTTATATTTAAATATATAAATAGAAGAGGATAAGTATCAATATAAGTGATGTCATCGTCGCAGGTGGCACCGCATATAATCAGGTTTAATTCAGGAAACTAAACAGAAGTGATTAAAAATAAAGTCATGGTGGATAGGCACGCACAGATAATGCAAATCCAGAAGATCCTTACCGCTTGAAATACGCACTGAACTTTTTAACTGGAGCTACCTATTTAACTGCTTCTAGCTGCTGTTAATTAATTATTTAATCTCATCAACTACAGGATATTCGTACCTCTATGTGCCTCGAGTTCTCCCCAAAAAGCAACCTGATCACCGGTTTTCCTCCACCCCCTAACCCCACCTAGCACAAGAAACCTCAGCAGATTCTTTTTGTAAACACATATGGAAATAAACTAATAAGACTAAGAGCTAACTGTTAAAGGTAATCACACCAATATCATTATCCTATCTCATTTTTCTTCTGCATTTAAAAATAAAATAAGAATTTAAGAATTTAATTCAAATTAGGTATACGCAATAAAAAAAAGTACGAACGACAAGGTTAGAAAAAGAATAACAAGATTAAGGAGGAGAAGCAGAAGAAGAAGAAGAAAAAGAAGGAGAAGAGAACTGAAGTAGTTGAGGAGAAGAAGACAAAAGAAGCAGAAGAAGCAACAGAATAAGACGAAGAAAAGAAATAAATGGAGAGAGCAAAACAATAGAAGGAGAAGGAGAAGATGGAGAAGAAGACGAGGAAGTAGGGAAAGAAGAAAAAGAAAAAGGAGGAGATGAAGAAAAGGGAAGAGAAGGAGGAAAATGAGATGAAATAAGATTTGTTTGGTTGCTGGAATTTTCCATCCTAGCAACATCTATGAACATATCAGAAAAAAGGAGGAGTAGAAGGAGGAAGATGGACAAGGCAGGACAAGGAAAAGGAGAAGAAAGGTGGAAGAGGAGGAGTTGAAGGCGAACAATGGAGAAGGAAGAGGAGGAGCAGAAGAAAGATTTGTTAGTCAGGGTTTTGCTTTCTAGCAAGATGTATGGTTATATAAGAAAAATAAGATGGATGAAGGAGAACACGAAGAAGAGACAAAAAAGTCAAAGCCATGCTGTGTATCCTGCTACACCTCCTGAAGGTCCATGTACTTTGAGCAACACTGTGTAAAGTCGCCGGCTGCTGGCGTGAGTGGTGTGGACAAGCCAAGAGAAATCAATACAGGTAATGAAGGAAAGGAGGTAAAGAGTGAAAGTCGGAGAGTGAGACTTCTTCATTTATTATCTTATATAGGTTTCTAGAATCCAAGATGGCAGTGGTCACATAGGTTGATCCACCAATCAGAGTTCAATCTGTTGTATCCAAGGCCTTGTCATGCTGGCTACAGTGCCTGGTGGTGGCCAGTGATCCTTAAATAACACCATGGGAGGGAGGGGGGATGTGAGGTGACTCCTCCAAAGACTATCTAAGAAGTGACACTCCTCCTCTATACTATTTTACTATACAATTTCTATACCTAATGAGTAATAGTTTACCAACTCCACATATCCCTCATATGCCTCCTTTGGATTTTATATATCACCATTTACCATTCTATAGACAAGTTGCAATTTATTATAGTAGAGTTCACATCTATCCTTATGCCATTAGATCGGACAATTTTACAACTGGTCGGTGATTTGTTAGTCTAACAGCCGTGGGGCGGATACAGAGGGAAGCCTCCTATGACTCAAGGAAGCCTCCTGTAGCGGAAGGAAGACTTCTATAATGGAAGAAAGCCTCATATATCGGAAGGAAGCCTCCTATAACGGAAGGAAGTCTGATATACCGGAAGGAAGCCTCCTGTAATGGAAGGGTGCCACCTAGAATGGACGGAAGCCTCCTATAACGGAAGAAAGCCTCCTATAATGGAAGGACGACTCATAAAATGGAAGGAAGACTCCTATACCGGAAGGAAGATTCCCATACCAGAAGGAAGCCTCCTATAATGGAAAGAAGCCTCCTATAATGGAAGGATGCCTCCTATAATGGAAGGAAGCCTCATAAACCTGAAGGAAGCCTCCTATAATGGAAGGAAGCCTCATATAATGGAAGGAAGCCTCCTATACCGGACAGAAGCCTCCTATAACGGAACAAGGCCTCCTATAATCGAAGGAAGCCTCCTATAACCGAAGGACGCCTCCAAAACCGGAAGGATACCTTCTATAATGGAAGGAAGCCTCCTATACCGGACAGAAGCCTCCTATAACAGAACAAAGCCTCCTATAATCGAAGGAAGCCTCTTATAACCGAAGGAAGCATCCTATAATCGAAGTGAGCCGCCTATACCAGAAGGAACCCTTCTATAACGGAACAAATCCTCCTATAACGAAACAAAGGCTCCTATAGCAGAAGGAAGCCTCCTATAATGGGACGAAGCTTCCTAAAACGGAAGGAAGCCTACTATGCCGGAAAGAAGCTTCCTATTCCTGAAAGAAGCCTCCTATTACGGAATGTGGTTTCAGGGCGCGAAACATTTAGCTCTAGATTCAATACAAAGCAAAAATGCGAAAATTGACTCAAACAGCGCGCACTAATAGCCGTGTCGAGCGGGCGGCGCTTCCTTGCTGCGATTGAAATGTAAATACAATTAAAGCCACGAACTGCAATCAATTCCGAGCAGAGAAGTTCTTTGGGGAGAGCAAGAAGGGTGTGTTGTCATTGGTGGAGTGCTCGCCCCGTTCCCGACACGATATTAATGCGCAAATGGCGTGGCCTAGTTTTGGGGGGAATTGTGATTCAAGCAATTATGACATCTGCATAACTCTCTCTCCCCCGCCCCCCTCCCTCTCCCCCGCGCTCCCATCCGTCTCCCCCGTGCCTCTCGTTCCTCGCCTCCTGCCCCCCCCCCCAAGAGGGGTGTGGGGGGGCGGGGATGAGGCGAGGAATAAAAACACCTGAACCAGAGGAATAACAACACCTGAACCAAAGAAAAACCTCAACCAAGCCTGAGAGGTGAAACAAGTAAGAAAGGTCGAAGGACAGGTGGTTATGAGATGTGAGTTGCCTGCCACACACACAGACACCCTCCACCTCCAACACCACCTCCACCGTTACACCGGCTTTCTCGGCGGCACTTAGAATTGAGATGTGTCGGAAAGTTCGAATATCGAGTGGTGTTATTCTGGATGAGTGGAGGATGGGGGGGGGGGGGGGGGGGGGGGGGGGAGCGGGTAGTGGAGCTGTGAGGAGGAAAGCTAAGGAGGATTTTGAAATGTAACGAGGCTGTCATTAAGAGAAGATCACTATTTTGAAGCCGAATTTAAACACTCTTGAATGACTGTTAAGAGATTTGCAGGATTGTTTACAGACAAGAAGGGGTTGCATTTAAACGGGTTAAATGTTAAATGATCTGTATCCAAACAGATATCCAACACACACACACGTAATGTGAGGATGCTTAACTGTTAAGTGATCGCCTATGGCAACGTTAGCGCTGTAAGGAATGCTGCAAACTTATGGGATATTGTGTCTACAGTGGGAATCGAGGCTGTGTCTACCATTCTGGTATGAGCATCCTAACCGACAGGTTGCCTAGAATTCCGGCGGCCTACCTGTCCACGTGGTCCTGGCCTAGTGAGACTCGTGTAGCCCATTATTATTGTTATTATTATCGTTATTATTGGTGTTGTTATTATCATCGTTCTTATTATTAGTTAGTATTGTTATTAAAATTACTGCTAATATTATTTATTACTATTATCATTGTTACAAGTGTTATTATTATAGCCATTATTAATGATGTTATTATTGTTGTTGCTGATATAATTGTAATTCTTGTAATTCTTGTAATTCTTGTCATCCTTGTCATCCTTGTCATTCTTCTCAGTATTGTTATTACTGTTATTATTATTGTGGTTACTTTTGTGGTTAATGTAGTTATTATTGTGATGATTACTAATGTCGTTATGGTTATCGTTGCTAGCATTATAGTTATTATTATAATTAGTATTATAGTGATTATTATAGTTATTATGGTTATTATAATTAGTAGTATAGTTATTATTATAGTTATTATAGTATTATTATAGTTATTATTATAGTTATTATTATAGTTATCATCATAGTTATTATTATGATTAGTATTATAGTTATTATTATAGTTATTATTATAGTTAGTATTATAGTTAGTATTATAGTTATTATAATTAGTAGTACAGTTATTATTATAGTTATTATAGTTATTATTATAGTTATTATTATAGTTATTATTATAGTTATTATAATTAGAATTATAGTTATTATTATAGTTATTATTATAGTTATTATTACAGTTGTTACAATAGCTATTCTTATAGTTATTATCATTGTTATTATTATTATGATTTTAATAAATGAGTATAATTCACTGTTTGGGAAGTTACATATCTCGCTTTACATCGCTTTATTATATTAAAGGACTACACAATGAATGCCTTGTTACAACAGAGGCAACATTCACTTCACCATATATTCCTTTTCACTGCACTGCTCTGCGTGGCATCACAGAACCAAGTGACCAGCGCCCTGACCAGCCAGGTCGCAGGTAACCAGCCTCTCACGTTGGGGGCTGGCCGCTAGCCAGTTGAAGAAGGGGACGGTCCACACAAGGACCACGCTTAGGACAACAGAGGTCCGCGTAGTGCCTGCCCCCACCGCGTGGTGGTGAGACTCAAGTACAGGCTACGACATAATATGTTGGAGACTACTAGGTAATAAGTAGGACTTCAGGCGCAAAACCCTGTATACACCAATCACAGATTTGAGATAAACATTGGAGTCAAACCTTGAAAAGGTTCATTTTTTTACATTTCTATTTCCTGTTCCATAAGCAGTTCATCACAAAGTGGAATTAGTGAGAATTAAAATTACCAATCTTTTGATTTTAATTCAATTTTTGGATTGGTGTTGACAGGGCTTTGTATATATATAAACACGTTGGTGGATGTATGTGGACAGAGACACTTTTCGAAGTGGTGCGTGATATGACGGCCATAATTGAGGTGCAGGCAGTGGGTCACTCCCATTTGCGGTGGGGGTGGACAGGTTGTCATCGGGCACTGCCCATTATTATGGGCGATGATGCGTGATAATGACCACACATTATATGGATAGAGAAAAGACCACTTTCCGTGAGTACTAAGATTGGTTGGTTGGTTGATGGAGTTTTACGTCCTGGCAACACCTAAGGTCACATCAGGACAGGTACCGACTTGTGACAGTGCACACTGATAGGGACTTTATAGTGCTGACCCACTGGGAGACCAGGTTGCCAGCACCATGATATGATATCCCACTCACTCACATTATCCTGACACTGAGCCAACCAGTCCTTGCCCTATCCTAATAATGCCGAGTGCCTGGCTAGGAAGCGACAAGTATCAAATTTTAAGTCATTGGTTTGATTCGACCAGGTATATAAAGAAGATATATATATAAATATAAACATCTGAGACCAGACGACAATCGTGGCGAATGGCTCCACTGAACGCTGGTCACCTGATCGCAGCATAGTGAGAATATATATATATATATACATCTTCAACATATATATACATCATCAGCATATATATATATATATATATATATATATATATATATATATATATACACATCAAGATGTTTATAAATACATCTTCTCAGAGCAGACGACAATTGTGGCCAATGGCTCCACTGAACGCAGGCCAGCGATTCGCAGACTTCTTTACTCCGTGCCATTAAATCCCATTTTCACTTAATTAAAACAGCGATCGGGTGAAATGTCTTTTTAATTAATGCGCGGGTAATGGTGTATATAACTTATTTTTAAGATATTGATTTCTGAAAGTGGGATAAGGGGGTGGGAGGGGGGGGGGGCGAGTACAGGCCATTTACTGAATGTAACAACTGACTGGGACGTTGTGACATTTTCTCAAAATCACTAGTAAAAACATCAACACATTTCTTCTTTTTCTTTTTGTTTCAACGCTGAATCAGTTGCGACTTTTAGGACAAACATTAGTTTTGAAATGAAACAATTCCAGCCCAGCTAAAAGGATCACGGCTTTAAACGGGATCAATGGGTGCTTTTATTTTTATAAAGGCCGACTTCTGCATGTGAAGTAGGGACAAGATTTGTGAAAAGAAATAGCAACTAAATCTGTTTCTCTCCTGGGGCCAAAGAGATGGGATGAGTAAACAGGTTACCACATGCTCACCAACTTCCATGGCTTCTAGTTCTAAGTTCTAGGTACTAAAGAGATGGGATGAGTACAGATTTTATCACATGCTCACCATCTTCCACAGCTTCTAAATTCTAAGTTCTAGGTACCAAAGAGATGGGATGAGTAAAGATTTTACCACATGCTCACCATCTTCCACAGCTTCTAAATTCTAAGTTCTAGGTACCAAAGAGATGGGATGAGTAAAGATTTTACCACATGCTCACCATCTTCCACAGCTTCTAAATTCTAAGTTCTAGGTACCAAAGAGATGGGATGAGTAAAGATTTTACCACATGCTCACCAACTTCCACGGCTTTGAGTTCTAAATCTAGGTACTATAGAGATGGGATGAGTAAAGATTTTACCACATGCTCACCAACTTCCATGGCTTCTACCAACCAAAAAAAAATTTACACATGCTCCCATCTCCACAGCTTCAAATTCTAAGTTCTAGATACCAAAGAGATGGGATGAGTAAAGATTTTACCACATGCTCACCAACTTCCACAGCTTCTCTAATCTAGGTACCAAAGAGATGGGATGAGAAAGATTTACACATGCTCACCACCCACTAGTTCTAAGTTCTAGATACCAAAGAGATGGGATGAGTAAAGATTTTACCACATGCTCACCAACTTCCACAGCTTCTAAATTCTAAGTTTTAGGTACCAAAGAGATGGGATGAGTAAAGATTTTACCACATGCTCACCAACCACAGCTTCTAAGATCTAGGTGTATGCCAGAGTAGAGAGAACCGTATCGGTAGGGTTTTCGCTTACCCTGCGAATGGTTCTGGGATCAAACCCCGGCTAAGAGAAATTATAAACTGATACTTGTCGCCACCATGTCCGGCATTTGGCATTACAGTAAAACCTCTCTAAATAGACCGACCATGGGACTGACTTTAAATGGTCCATTTAGGGAGGTGTTCAGTTTAGGGAGTTTTTTTTTATCGTTACAATGGTAATGTATGGGCGATCGTTTGGGACACAAATAAAGTGAGCGATATAGGGGAGGGGTCGATCTGTGGAGGTGGTCGGTTAGAGAGGTTTTACTGTATGACGGAGAGGACAGGCTGGTTAAAGGTGAGGCTGGTGTCACTGATTAGGACATCGGATCATAATAGCAGTAACCTGGTATCTCAGTAGAGTAGCACTATAAAGTCAACATGAGTGTTCACCATTGGAAGGCAGCATACGTCCTGATATAAGCATAGATGGTGCAAGTAAATAAAACCCCAATAAAGCGTGACCCGCATAAGCATGTTCCCGCACACTTTAGCCAACCCAATTATGTATCACATGTCTGTGGTATTTAAAAACAAAATATTAAAGATTTACACTGCTTATCATGGATAAGTCTGAGTAGTCTTGTTTTCACCATTAGACAGTTGAACGATAGAAAGCCTGAGCCTACACTTCTACCAACCCAACAGATTTTTAACCTACCACACCACGTAGACATTGTATGAGAGCAATGAGCCTTTGATGGCGCTGTAAATTATGAACAGCAGTGGAAATCCAAAGTGGCAGAGCTGATGGCATGGGGAATCGAACCATCAAAGTCCAGATTAGTAGGACTTAGAAAAAAAAGTCAGATACCCTAACCACTCCACCACAGAGACATAACAAATCACAAACATGTATCTTCACTTCACCTAAGTTCTCTCCTTTAATTCCATGAGTGCGACTTCCCCTGTGTTTTGGGGTGGTTTTTTTTGCAATCAATTTATTTACCCTGCTCATAACGGATAACTGTGTTAATACTTGTTTTCACCGCTGGGCAGCACTAGTCCAATTTGATTCAAGTCTTTGGAATTTAGTTTTAATTTAGGTTTTCTTGCTTCTTGTTTATGTTTCGTAACTGTTTGTAGATGGCAAACCGTCCAACATCCAGCTTTCACTATACTTTGTGTTAATCCATTTAAACATCATCTGTATTTCTAGGTTACATTAATTTTTAGTAGTTTCTTAAACACTGTTGTGCATTTTGTGTTGCAGCTGGCAGTATATTCCAAATATTTCCACTCATATTATCTACACTGTGATCATATGCACTGCATTTTGATTTTACCATTGCTAGTAACGGACCATCATTGCTTCTTGTGCACCTCCTGGTTTTTTGGTTCGAGATTTATCGGCTTGGTGCTTTATCACAGTGCGTTCTTTGTTGTTGTTGTGTCCCCATTTTAAAGCCATATAATTCATTCGACAGTTCAGCGAATTCAGAATTCCTTGCGTGGCAAATTGGGCATAGAGATTAGGAATGTTGTGGGCATGGGAGGGCGTAGAGGGGAGGACGAAGGAGGCGGATGAGAAGAGGCAGGGGGGAGTAGGGGGGGGGGGAGGAAAGGAAGGGAGAGGGAGAGAGGGGGAGAGGGGATAGGGGGAGAGGAAAAGATTGGTGGAGATGGATAGGGGAGGAGAGAGGAGAGGGAGAGAGCGGGATAGAGAGAGACGTAGGAAAGGAGAGGGGGGAGATGGAGAGGGAGAGGGGATGGGTGAGGGAGGAGGGGCAGGAGAAGGGGAGAGAGTGGAGGAGGGTCAGGAGGAGAGGAGAGGGATGATGAGGAGGGACAGGAGCAGAGGGAGAGGGAGGAGGGACAGGGAGGAGGGGAGGGGAAGGAGGAGGGGCAGAGAGGGAGAGGGAGAGGGACAGGAGAAGGGAGAAGGGTCAGGAGGAGGGGTACGGGGAGAGAGGAGGAGTGGGGGAGACAGAGGGGGAGAGGGAGAGGAGGACAGGGGAGAGGGAGAGGGAGGAGGGACAGGAGAAGGGGGAGAAGGGTCAGGAGGAGGGGTACGGGGAGAGAGAGGAGGAGGTGGGATGGCTAGAGGGCGGGGGAGAGGTAGGGGGAGAGGGAGGAGGGACAGGAGGAGGGGAGAGGGCACTCTAAGATCCATGAGATGGCTTGAGCGAGGGGGAGATGGAGGAGGCGGAACAGGAGGAGGGGGAGAGGGAGGAGGAGGGACAGGAGAAGCGGGATAATGCTGATGAGGGACAGGAGGATGGGGAGAGGGGGGAGGAGGGACAGGACAACTGGGATAATGAGGAGGAGGGACAGGAGGAGGGGGAGAGGGAGGAGAGGGACAGGAGGAGAGGGAGAGGGCGCTCTAAGATCCAATAGTATCCGGCGCCTGGGGTGGTTGACCCTGAGGTGAACTGGCAGTGATATGACCACTACCTCACAGCAGTGCCTTATCTGGACAGTCTATGGCATTATCTGCAACATGTACCACCAGCTGAGGAGATTAGTCCTACAGATGAGTCCGATGACAGGGAGGGGTGTGAAGAAAGGCGGGGACTGAGGACGAGGTGTGGAAGGAGGGGGGAGACGGGAGAACCAGGAGGAGGGGTGGAAGGGTGAGTAGGGGGGTGGAGGGGTGAGGGTGTGGACGGGTGGGGACGGGTGGAGATGGGGGGTGAAAGGGAGTGGAGGGGAGTAGAGGGCTGGATGGTGGAGTGCAGGGATGTGGAAGGGTGTGTGGAAGGGGTGTGGAGGGTGTGTGGAGGGGTTGTGGATGGGGTGTGGAGGGAGAGTGGGGGTGGATGGGTGTGGATGGGGATGGAGGGGTGTGGAAAGGTGTGAAGCGGTGTGGAGGGGGTTGGAGGGGGTTGGAGGGGGTGTGGAAGGGGTTGGAGGGGGGTTGAAGGGGGTGGGGAGGGAGTTGTAAGGGGTGTGGAGGGGGGGTGGGAGGGGGTGGAAGGGGGGTTGGAAGGGGGGTGGAGGGGGGAAGGGGTTAGAAGGGGTGTGGAGGGGGTTGGGGGTTGGAAGGGGTGTGGAGGGTGTGTGGAAGGGGTTGGAAGGGGTGTGGAGGATGTGGAAGGGGTATGGAAGGGGTGTGGAGGGAAGACGAAAGGGGGAGTGAAGACCAGGTTTAGAAGGAGGGGGAATGGGGGACGGGGGAAGCGAGGGGAGGAAGGAAGGAAGGAGAGAGGGAATGGGGAGTAGTAGAGACGGGGGAGTGGCACAGGGAAGTGGAGGGGGGAGCAGCCGATAACTCGGAGTGAAAGAGGTAGGAAAGGGAGAGCTGATGGGGAGAGGATGGGGGATGAGAAAGGAGAGGAAGAGTAAACAAAAAGAGTATCGAGCATGAGGGATGAGAAGGCAGAGGAAGAGAATAAAGAGGAGTGAGGAGATCGGGTAAATGAAGAAAAACCCTGACGGACAGGAGCTTCGTTGACCTTGACTCTTGATTCTTTTCTTGGATATTTATACTGCCTATCATGGATAAGTCTGAATAGACTTTTTTTCACCATTAGACAGCTTGTCAATAGAAAGCCCGAGCCTACACTTTTACCGACCCAAGGGATTTTTAAGCTCCCACACCACATAGACATGGTATGAGAGCAACTGGCCTTTGATGACACAGCGGTGCAAATTGGCAGAGGTGGGGGCATGGGGAATCGACCCACCAACCTTCAGATTAGGAGTCTGACCTAGAACAAAGTCAGACACTCTAACCACTCCGCCACAGAGAACACCACAGATTAGGTTCTCACTTTCACGTCATGTCTTTTACGACATTCAAATGTTACATTTACATGCGAAGTTGGGCGACGGTGGGTTTAATAGAGGAGGATGTGCCTACCAGTAAGACGGTCAAAACATCGTCCATTTTACACCTGTTCGTGGCTGCGGAGTGGTCAATACAAATCTCACCTGCAATGGAAAATAGAAAGAAATTGTCAAATGGAAAAGCAAAGTTTTTCAGAGGAACCAAGCATTCCTGTAATTATATGACAACTTTTTAAGTTGCCACGTCACCTATCAGCCTAGTTAAAGTTGCATGGTATCAATTTTATAAGTCATTGGTTTGAATCGACCAGGGTTTGAACCTGTGAGTTCGAATCCCACGATCCTCCATAACGGGCGACGGACGCTCAAGTCATTAGGCCATCCCCGCTGGTCTCGTTGGTTCCAAATTCATTATATATATATATACATATATATATATATACATCAATGTATTAACTACATCCGACACGTGACCCTCCGGAAAGGTCACCGATGCACCTGGTTACCAACAAATCACCGAACAGATCCACAGAAACGTGACTCCAATTAATCAAATATTATTCAATTCTGCCACGTAGTGATTTCTCTCATTAAAAAAAAAAATCCGCCAATAATATTTGGACCTGAATTAGCTATATACATATACAGGTTTTTTTTTTAAAGTCCTTTGGGAGTGGTCTATGTTGGTTATAATCTACTAATAGTTCCTTAGTCATTGCGCATGCGGAGAGGGATGATCCCAGGGTGGATTCGATCCATCATCCCTGTCACAACTATCAAATGTGCAGGTATTCCCGCTGGGCATATCGCAGTCAATGTAAATTGAATTCGGGAGACAGACCGCGCCCATGTTAAACCGTCCATACATGATATAATAGTCTGATAGGGAGATGAACATTGAAGGAGATGTCAGGGTTATCACCCACCGAACGCTTTTTTTTCTTAAATATATATATATTTTTTTTAATGGTGGTTTATTTACTCGGTCCATAACATATAAGTTCATGATTTAACTTGTTGTCAGTGCTGAACAGGTTTAGTCATTAGTTTGTGGTTTATTGTCTTGAATGATTTGTTAGTAATATTGTTTTGCAAGCGTATTTATCTCATAGCTACCTATTGAGGATTTGAATGTGACGTAATCATCAGATTACTCCTGCCTCATGGTTAGATAGAAGCAGTTTTTTTTGTTTTGTTTTTTGTTGTTGGTCCATTAGTTGTTTAAGCAGGGGAAATTTCAGTCATAGACGACTGGTCTTCCTCATTCCACTGCTGGTCGATAGAAAGCCTGAGCCTACATTTTTACCGACCCAAGGGATTTTTAACCTCCCACACCACATAGACATGGTATGAGAGCAACCGGCCTTTGATGACGCTGTAAGTTATACACAGCGGTGGAAATCCAAATTGGCAGAGCTGGGGGCACGGGGAATCGAACCGCCGCCCCTCAGATTAGGAGTCTGACCTAGAAAAAAGTCAGACACTCTAACCACTCCGCGACAGAGAACGCCACAAGTTCGTTCTACTATCAAGTGCATGTAAATAAACAAAAAGCACAAATCTATTCAGTGCTATGATCTAATTCTGTTATTTAGAGTCATGAACATTCAATCGTGGGTTGAAATAATGTTATTTATGAGAATAGCTCACTCAAAAAGTGAAATTCTGTCAAATTAAACACAAAATCCAAGCGATATTAACGCTGCCACCGCATCGGCGGCGTTATTCTGTACTTTCTATCCGCATCGGTGACGATATTGTCAAAAGTAAACAAAACAAAAAGCACAAATCTATTCACTGCTACGATCTAATTCGGTTATTTAGAGTCATGAATTGGGCGACATGAATAAGGTGCAGGTGGTTGCCAGTTTTGTAGAAAGTTCCTGTTTGAGAACTCATTTTCGACGCTCGGTCTCTAAATGAATCTGATTATTTATTTAGACACAACAGCACAAATTAATCACAGTTTTTTTGTGGGGTTTTTCTTCTTTTTTAAAATTTGTATTTAAAATTTTTTAAATTTAATTTTCATTTTAAAGGAAGCAATCATGTCAGCTATGTGACAGGTGAGTGCGTTGTGATAGGCACCTTTGTGTGAGAATAATTGCAGACACTGGTATATCGGCAGCAAAGGCGGCCGGCCTCTGAACTCCCATCTCGAGCCAGTGAAGTCTCGCGTCTCTATACATGTACTGTATAACCCCGTTAAACCAAGCTCGGTTATACCAAATGATCGGTTAATCCAAACTTTTTTCGGCGGGCCGCAAAATAATACCATTTTTCATATAAAAAAGTTGGTTAAACCAAAGTTAGTGAATCCAAACAAAATTGTCAGACTCCAGGCCACTTGCAGTATGGTTAAACCAAACTTTCATGTGGTTATAAGGTCATCTGAGACCCCACCCACTTTTTCTATATGATAAATGGTAGTATTTTGCTGGGCCGCTGAAAAAAAGTTTGGATTAACCGATCGTTTGGGTTAACCAAGCTTGGTTTAAATGGGTTATACTGTATATACATGTCATGGGGGTGATGAAAATGGGGAATATTGCGCCTAGAGTGGGATTCGAACCCACATCTCTTTGCATTCCGGGCCAGTGTGCTAACCATTACACCACCTAGGCTCCCTGATATCAACACACTACCCACGCCCACCTGTCTATGTGGTTACTTGCCTGAGAGGTCAGTGCAGCCTACTACACTCGTCCCCCTGGAATTATAAGTATTTTAATGCTTACAATTACATACATACAAAATGATACAGGCAATGCACTAACACATACATACACAGGGTAGGTTCAACAACCATACAGCGCAAAGCTTGTACAGGATCCTGATCACGGCAACCAGTGTCATGGGGGTGATGAAAATGGGGAATATTGCGCCTAGAGTGGGATTCGAACCCACATCTCTTTGCATTCCGGGCCAGTGTGCTAACCATTACACCACCTAGGCTCCCTGATATCAACCCACTACCCACGCCCACCTGTCTATGTGGTTACTTGCCTGAGAGGTCAGTGCAGCCTACTACATACATAAAAAACAATAATCAATGTGTCCACATACATTGTATAATGCACACACGTTTTTGCCAAAGCCAAATCAAAGTCGAAGCCAAAGCTTGGTTAAACCAATGATCGGTTAATCAAAAACTAATATCTAGGGTACCTTCAAGTTTGGTTTAACACGGTTATACTGTATCGCGCTTCTCGCGAGATGCACACTCATGGCGGTAAGGCAATGGGCGATATTGGGGGATCATGGAATTATTACAGCTAAATTAGACTTAGGCATTACAGATAAGTTGCGTTTCCAGTTACAGGCCATCGACAAAAAATGGGGTATGTAGGGAGTGATTTAATTTAAGAAAATTAAAAATCTCGTATTTTACCGTGAATTCCTTGACTGTGATGTAATTTGACGTAACCTGGTAACAACCCATGAATGTAATTTTTCAGAACATTTTCATTGAAGGAAAAACAAATTAAAATTATGGTTGGCAACTTTTTACAGGGTCTGTCATTCAATCTGAAACCCAAATATTTGTTGGGGGGTTGAGCTAAGCTATGTGAGACTGCGCATAGTGCAGTATGTGGTATGTGAATGCGAATGCGAATGTGAATGCGACAAACAAATGGAAAACCATGTAAACACACGGTGGTGCTTCCATATGTCCTGTTGCAAAATCTTGATTAAGCAGGGGAAATTTCAATCGCCGACAATTGGTCTTCCTCATTCCAATGCTCCTTGCCCTATCCTAGCAATGCTGAGCGCCAGGCTAGGTAGCAAGTTCGAATCCCACAACCTACGAGAACGGGAGGGAGACACTCAACTCATTTGGCCATTGTGTCTGGTCTAAACGTCAGACGATAACCACTCTATGGTGACATACAGTTAAACAGTCATAATGGAAGTATATTGAGTCGATACTCAGATCTCACTACACCACGTACTACCCATTACGTTGCGCCGCGGCGCATGCGCGTGTGACGTCAGCGTTGGGGTGTCCGGCCGTGACGTCATTAGGATATCCAGGCGACGTCCAGTGCGCAGGGCATTGTGGGAAAGGCTATTACCACAGGGTCCAATAAATGTGGGCGATGGAACCAGGGCATGCACTGGTCCCCGAAGGAGGAGGGAGGAGGAGGGGGGTAGCTTCACTAACTTTACAACAGTTGTGCCCCCCAACGGGTAGTGGTGTGGTGTTCTCTGTGGTGGTCGGTAATCTGAAGGTCGGTGGTTCGATTCCCTGTGCCCCCACCTCTGCCAATTTGGATTTCCACCGCTGTGTATAACTTACACCGTCATCAAAGGCCAGTTGCTCTCATACCATGTTTTTGTGGTGTGGGAGGTTAAAAATCCCTTGGGTCGGTAAAAGTGTAGGATCGGGCTTTCTATCGACAAACTGTCTAATGGTGAAAACAAGTCTATTCAGACTTATCCATGATAGGCAGATACATCTTCAAGAAAGAAATAAAAAACAAACATGGATTGAGAATCTCACCATTCGATTGCACTTATTTAAAAGGAGAGTTAAAATCAAAGGTTCTAAATGTATTTAGGAAACATTGCATAAATAGTGGAGGGTGGGTTTAGAGTGGAGGTGTTTCCTGATGTTTCACTCTTTTTTTCTCGGTTGATATTTTGTCAAAGGGACCCAAACTTGATGAACTGACCTACTCAGACCATGAGACCAGGTTAGGGTGTAGTTATGGTGATAACAGTTGAGGAGTAGAGGGCTGAGCGTGGCCAAGTGGGCATCAGGAGTGTGTGTGTGTGTGTGTGTGTGTGGGTAGAGAGAGTGAGAGAGTGCGTGTGTCTAGTGGTGGTGTCTGTGTGAGTAGTTTGGTGGGTATGTATATGTGTAGGGGGTTGGTTGGTTGGTTGTTGGAGGTTTATGTCCTGGAAACATCTAAGTTTATATCAGGATGTATACCGACTTGTGACAGTGCACACTCATGGCGATTTAAATATTTCTGCCCCACTGGGAAATCAGTCCGCTGGCACCATGACCCTATATCCTACTCAGTCATATTATCCTGACACTGAACAAACCAGTCCTTGCCCTATCCTATTAATGCCGAGCGCCCAGCTAGAAAGCGACAAGTATCAATTATATAAGTCACTGGTTTGACTCGACCGGGAACACAAACTCCCGATCTCCCGATCTCCCGCATGCGAGGCCCGCGCTCTACCGATTCGGGCACCGCGCCTGGTGTGTGTGTCTGGCTGTGTCTGTGTAGGGGGGCCATTCTTAGAGAAACAACTATGGCCGACCGGAAGTGGCGTTGGTGGCCGTCTCTTCCACCACCATAGCTTCCTGCTTCCATAATCCCGCCAGTAAATCACATTAATCCCCCCAGGGGGAGAAGGGCGGGGCGCCACCAAGTGGCCACTCAGCGCATCGCTGTGTCCTAACCTTTGACCTTTGAGACATTGATATTGATATTGATATCGATATTGATATTGTATTTATATTGACCTTGCCCTACCTACCCCCCTCTCCGGTCGTCCCGTTCAATGACATGTACCTCGGGTGTTTTCTTGTTGCTGGTGGTCATTCCATGTCATTCCATGTCATTCCATGTCATTCTGTCATTCCATTCATTCATTTCATTCCCTGTCATTCCATGTCATTCACTGTCATTCCATGTAATTCCATGTCATTCCTTGTCATTCCTTGTCATTCCTTGTCATTCCGTCATTCCTTGTCATTCCGTGTCATTCCATGTCATTCCATGTCATTCCATGTCATTCCATGTCATTCCATGTCATTCCATGTCATTCCATGTCATTCCATGTCATTCCATGTCATTCATTGTCATTCCCTGTCATTCCCTGCCATTCCTTCTCATTCCTTGTCATTCCTTGTCACTCCTTTCATTCCTTGTCATTCCGTGCCATTCTGTGTCATTCCATGTCATTCCATATCATTCCCTGTCATGCCCTGCCATTCCATATCATTCCTTGTCATTCCTTGTCATTCCTTGTCATTCCTTTCATTCTGTGTCATTCCCTACCATTCCCTGCCATTCCATGTCATTCCTTGTCATTCCCTGCCATTCCATTCATTCCTTTCATTCCATGTAATTCCCTCTCATTCCTTGTCATTCCTTGTCATTCCTTTCATTATGTGTCATTCCCTGCCATTCCATGTCATTCCTTGTCATTCCTTGTCATTCCCTGCAAGTCCGCATCATTCCTTTCATTCCATGTCATTCCTTGTCATTCTTTGTCATTCCTTGTCATTCCCTGTCAATCATTGTCATTCATTGTCATTAATTTTCATCCCTTATCATTCATTGTCATTCCCTGTCATTCCTTCTAATTCCTTGTCATTCTTTGTCATTCTTTTGTCTTTTCAATAGCTGTTCTAAGAAAGCTTCAGCAATATTGCATCAAATAAACTCTGTTTTGGGTGAATCCCATTCCTCATAAAAATAAACCACTAATAACCCTTCAATTAATATTACTCATGGTTCTAATCACATATTCAAATGTCACACATACTTCTCCTCATGGGGCTGCAAGGTCCTTTACTAACCATTATATCATATATGATACACACATATTCGTAGGCCTAATAAACAGATCATAGTCAACTGAAGTGAATAAATCTATATATCATAGGTATTCTATAATCCATATATTTTTATTTAATTCAAATATCTTTCTCACACATACCTTTGCATTTGCACATTTTGTTAAAGCAATCCTGATGTATTTACCCTCATGAAGAGCACATAGAGACTGCCATATTGAATCTAACCCAGTATGCCAATATCCAGTCTGTACTTCCTGCCATCTGTTCTTTGCTATAGTACTACAACTATATCATAGATGGTACTGTGGTTATAAAAGGGTTAAGTAATAACAGTTGGTTTGACTATGGTGATCCGGAAATGTTTGTATCGTATCTCATACATTGGTTACTAGAGGGTTAAACGTTCGCCACCTTTTCCCTTTTTTTTCCTAACATGAGCCAGTTTTATTTTTTAAAGGATGGGTGGGTGAGGGGGGGGGGGGGAAATACTAAACAGGCGTTTTACACCATGACTCTACAGACTATATCCGAGCGGGAAAGCAGAAGCCGAATAAGACTTGCTTATCTCTGCGCGGAGAAGAGAAAAAGGTGGCAAATATAGAATGTATCGCAGGCAGCGTGACATTAAAGAAAGATCAAATCTATGACTACCTTGAGCAGAAATAGGAACACCTGTTAAAGACTGATGCAGATTAATCCAGACTTCAGGCAGATTACTGACTAGTTGGTTGGTTGTTGGAGTTTTACATCCTGGCAACATGACGAGTAAAGTATTGATATTAATTATGGGTAGAGAATGAGATAAGAGAGAAAAATAACAATAAGGGGGTTAGCTCTGTTAGACCAGCATGGAATGAGCTAGTTGGGTTGGGGGGGGATAACTGAATATCTGTCTAGGGTTGACAGTGGACTATTTACGGAGAATAGCGCCTATAACCAGACGGGATGGCCAAATGAGTTAGAGCATCTGTCTCCCGTGTTGATAGATCGTGGGATCGTGACTTCGAATCCTAGTTGAGTTAAACCAATGACTTAAAAATTGATACTTGTTGCTTCCTAGCCAGACGCTTGGCATTCTTAGGATGGGGCAAGGAGCAGTGAAATGAGGCAGACCAGTCGTCTGCGACTGAAATTTCCCCTGCTTAATCAACTAATGCCCGGTACACACCTACCGTTTGTGTGCGCACACCTCCCGTATACGATCGAAAACTGCCCGTTTCGCCCACAAAAATCGCTTGGTGTGCGCTCCCCGCGCACACCTAGCGATTGCGATTCGCGCATAAAACCCAGTTTTTAGTGATAAAAGCGGCCGTTTACGATTGCGATTCGCGATTCGAAAAATGAATCGGCCCGTTTTCAGTTTTAAGCTGGTCGGGTAGAGTCGCGAGTTTTAGTGCGCGAATCCTATACGGGAGGTGTGTACTAGACATTATGTACCCACAAACAAACAAAAACAAACAAGAATAGAAGTGCGCGCCTGTCCAGACTTCTGACAACCATCTATTAGATAACATTACCGTAATATCAGCTCAAGTAGCAACCACACTCCTGGTAGCACCCAGGCATACGCCATACCTCTCATAGCCTAGGTAAACCACTAACATGTTGTTGAGTTGGGTGTTCGAGTCTGTGCCTATGTAGGTAGGCTAAAGTGAAAAACAATACAGACGGAGAGAAAGCGAGAAAATAAAGCAAAAGTAAGAGTGTAAGAGAGATTCCAAGCCCCTCTGGTTTATTATATATAGTACATGGATTCTTGGTATAGGATCATGCTATTCACTTCAACCAATAGGGACGGAGCATTCCCAGTTCCTCCAATAGGGACTGTGCATTTCTGGTTACCATGACCACCAGTGGTCTGCCCACCACCAGAGCTGGTTGACCTCTGGCCACCACCAACCTTGACCCGTGTGTGCAATGACCCCTACCTCAGCAGAGAGCCAGGCCCTAAGTGCACTCACACCCAGACCTGCCAATCATCCCTATCTCTATAATTACACAACGTACATATACACACACTCTTGGCCGGCCCCACAGATTATCGCTGATTATCAGAATATTTTACAATGTGATATACTTTCCTTTAAAAAGGTGGGGTGATGATTAACTTGGGCAGGGATTTAACCCACACGTGAAGCAGACGGCCATACCCACTAGCCCAACTTGTCCAGTTCGCTACCAGTGTTGATACAATGATAGCCTCCTTCTACACAAACCATGTTTGAGTCAAATTAATTAATTTAAAATTTACACTTGTTGCTTCCTAACCGGGCCCTTGGCATTATTAGGATAGGGCAAGGACTGGTTAGCTGAGTGTCAAGATAATGTGATTGAGTGGGATATCGGGTCATGGTGATGGTGGCCCGATTTCCCAGTGGGACAGTGGCCTGATTTCCCAGTGGGGCAGCACTATGAAGTCACCATATGTGTGCACTGTCACAAGTCGGTACCCATCCTAATATGACCTCAGATGTTGCCAGGACGTAAAACTCCAACAACCAACCAATCTACAGACTGTCCTCGCTGTCACCCCAAGAAGATGGATGAGGAGGAGGAAGGGGGGGGTGGGTGGGGGGGAGAAGGGAGGGCGGGAGAGGGAGAGAGGGAGAGAGAGGGGGAGAGGGGGGGGGGAGAGGGAGAGGGAGGGAGAGGGAGGAAGGGAGAGGGAGGGTGGGGGAGGGAGGAGGAGAGGAGGGAGAGGAACAGGGAGGGGAAGGCGGGATGGGGAGGGTGAGGGAGGGGAGGGAAAGGGAGGGAGGGGAAGAAAGGGGTAGGGGGGAGGGGGAGGGAGGGAGGGGAGGGGGAGGGAGGGGAGGGGCTGAGGGGAGAGGGGAGGGGGAGGGAGGGGGGCACAAAGGACACAAAGACTGCGCATACCCAACTTGAAGAGCAGCGGGGTCCACACATCAGTTCCCCCCCCACATAACCCCAACCTTCACCCCCCCCCCCCACTAAGCCGGGATGAGAACAGATCAAAAGGCAGCGGCGAGACAATATAACAACGCCAGGTCGGTTCACTAAGAAATGCCGCGACCACGGGCGTAGCTCCCGGGTAGAGTGTGATCAAGGTCCCGGCCATGAGGGAGCGAGCGGCCGGTGCAAATCCAGCCCGCACCCCGTCCACACGCAGAGACCAGGCCGCCATTAGCATTTGGCGATGCGCTTCGCCGATTCGCTAGCAGTATAAGGACGTAGATGGGTTTGATGGTAGATTCTTGCCGCTCCCACCTCCACTCTCCTCCACTCCCCTCCCCGACCCGCCCTGCCCCGCCGACTCCTAGGACTGCTCCTATAGGAGAAATGGCAATCTCAAACTCCTCCTTAGACTGTTCCTATAGGAGAAATGGCAATCTCAAACTGTTCCTGGGACTGTTCCTGTAGGAGAAATGGCAATCTCAAACTGCTCCTAGGACTGTTCCTATAGGAAAAATGGCAATCTCTCAAAGCATGCCATCACTGTCTTTCTCTTAGCGCATGTGCAGACAACCGCTATGCTGATATGGCACACTGATTCGCTTAGAGTATAATGAAATAGATGGGTTGGAGGGGATTCTTGCCGCTCCCACCTCCATTCCCCGCCCCACCCTGCATCCTCCTAGGACTGTTACTATTGGAGAAATGGCAATCTCAAACTCACTCCTAGGACTGTTCCTATATGAGAAATGGCAATCTCAAACTGCCCCTGGGATTGTTCCTATAGGAGAAATGGCAATCTCAAACTGCTCCTAGGACTGTTCATATAGGAGAAATGGCAATATCAAACTCCTCCTGGGACTGTTCCTATAGGAGAAATGGCAATCTCAAACTCCTCCTAGGACTGTTCCTATAAGAGAAATGGCAATCTCAAACTGCTCCTAGGACTGTTCCTATAGGAGAAATGGCAATCTCAAACTGCTCCTAGAACTGTTCCTATATAGGAGAAATGACAATGTCAAACTGTTCCTAGGACTGTTCCTATATAAGAGAAATGACAATCTTTCAAACCATGGCACCACTGTCTTAGCGCATGCGCAGATTACTGCTATGCTGATATGATACGCTGATTCGCTAGTAGTATAATGAAATAGATGTATTGATAGTACATTCCTCTCTCCCCTCTGCCCCCACCTCCACTCCCCGCTTTATCAGAGGACTGTTCCAAGAGGAGAAATGACAATCTGAAACCAGCGGATTATGATGGATACTTACAGCTGTTGAAATGGGTAGGTGTGTGGGGTGGGGTGGTGGGTGGGGGGTGGGGGGGGGGGGGGGGGGGGGAATGGACCATGTGTGGATGGAGCGAGGTATGTGTAGACGGGGTAGTAGGTAGGCATGTGTAGATAGTGTAGATAGGGTAGTCGGGGTAGGGGTGTGGGGGTGGGAGTGGGTATGGGGTGTGAGGTGGGGGTGAGGGTTGGTGGGGGGGGGGGGTTAAAACTACAGAGTGTGTGTGTGATGGAGCAGGCCTGGAGCTGGAGACTTAGTTGAGACAGACTGGTTGGTGCGAGTGCTGAAAGGGCACGGGTGAAACATAAGGGCAGGCGGGCGGTGCAGAGAGAGGTATGTGAGACTGTGCATAGTGCAGTTCTGCAGGCCAGGCCATAGTTGGTGGATAGAGATGTCTGAGATAGGTTATTTTGGGGGGTTGGTTGGGTATATTTGGGGGTTTAAGTCCTAGCAACTTCTAAGATCGCATCAGGATGGACACTGATAATCTTGCGACCATGCGCAATCAGGGCGGCTTTATAACCAATGCTGTCGATAGCATAATTGGATATCACACTGAGTCATAGTATCCTGACACTAAGCCACCCAATCCTTGCTATATCATGGCTCTGAGGCTTCAGCTGACCTGAAATCCTCTTGCCTGATCATACTCGAGTTGCCTCCAGTTAGTGTGACGGTGGTAATGGTTGAGTACTACTGACCCACTGTAACCCAGGGACTTAACTCGGTATAAGAACATGAGTGCTCTGCCGCTGTGAGCACCCTATGTAATTACAAAACTCTTCCCCTTCATTTCACCTGTGATGCAATCAGCCTAAATCAATTTAACCAAGTCTGGAACTAGCAAGGAAAAGCAGTCACACAGATGAACAGTGAATAAGTTGTGCTTTATTGGCCACAACTCCTGTCCATCCCCTTTACCTGTGACCTAGCACCTTCCTCCTTATATGCTGCCCACACTGTGTCTCATTATCACTTTAGCCTGTATACTGAAAGCAGTGCCTACAGCCCATGGGACAGGAGTCATATGGCTGTGTATACACTCAATTTGAATAGCTGAATTTGGATAGCATCAGACAGAGTGTCTGGGGTTCCTGCTCAAAAGTAGGTGTGTCTCACACAAGAGCTAGGAATAGAGTGATTTCTCTTCAGTGTGTCTGAAGCAGAAAATTGAATAATTACTTCTTTGAGACTAGTGTGTGGTCAGGATAGGCCAAGGGAATCAGGTGACCGGACATTCCCCAGCCAGCCAATCAGACACTCCCCACAGACTGGGTGGGTGGCCACCCCCAGTAGGGGCTGTCACTCAAACGAGCTGCAGGTGGTGCATTCTATACATATGCAAATTAGGCAGGTGGGTCAGTCGGTGGTCATGGGTGGACAGGATGTTGCCTACAGTTACAGATATGTCTATAGATATATATATAGTAAAATCGTTCTTTTCCTCCAATTGTATTCTTTATGAACACATAGAGAAACATTTCAATAATCATGTACTGTCTCTTTTATAGAAACTCTATTCAATAACTCCAATCATCATATATAACATATATTTCACATCACTCAGTATCATGTACAATGGGAATGGGATTCTATTACTTTTAGTCTACATAACCTGGTTCCCACTTCGTCGTCCAAGAATAATAATGCTCTCTGCCAATATATAATTCTTAACCGAAAATCCGTATATTTTTACATCGGGGTGGTGGTGGTGGTGGTGGTGGTTATGCTGATGATGGTGATGGTAGTGGTAGTGGTGGTGGTTGTGGTAGTACCACCATCAACCCCAACCCAAGTGCCCGGGCTGCAGTGGGTATAACCGGGGTCACCACTCAACTTCACGGTGGGTCACCGCCGTTTGCACCGTTGCACCAACGGAAGACCACCGAGTATGGGCAGGCAGCAGGATGCCAGATGGGCTCGAGCCTGAGGGCCAGTGTCACTAACAAGTGTCCGACTAAACCCACCAAGCTGCAGTAACCTCCTCCACAGAGTCGGACTATATATATATATTACTTATTTGTGGGGGTTTAACGTCATACCAACACCACTGGCCATACCAAGCTGGATACTAATTTGTGACAGTGTGCACTTATGGAGATTGTATAGTCCTCTCCCACTGGGAGACCAGACCATTGGCACCATGACGCACATATCCCACACATGCACAGTCCTTGTGCTATCCTACCATGATCCGATTACCCACTCAGTCCTGACACTGAACAACAAAAAAGTCCTCTTCCTATCCTATTAATGCCGAGTGCCAAGCTATGTAGGGACACGTATAAATTGTGTAAGTCATTGGTTTTTATGATATATAATAATATAAATTCTTTGCTACAGAACATTGAGGAGACAAGACAAGGAAGTGGGTTGAGGTGATATATTCTCTGGCTTAGGGGATATGAATTTCAGTGCGCAAGTGACAGTATTCGCAGCACTGGTAGCGGTTGAGATGGTGGCGCCACCTGTCCCACAGTGAAGCGGGGTCACCAATAAAGTAGTACACAACATCAGGGTGGCCACTAAGGAATATTCCCTTACACACCTTTATACTCGTATAAGTTTCATACATCACGTAAATCATATATATATATCATATATATCATATACATAGTTTAATCTCCTGCCATATAATATTTGCAATGCAACGCTATATCTGAATTCGGGCACAAGTAAGCCATGTTCTCTGACTGTGGTGGATTGTTACTATCACCCCCCCCCCCCACACACACACACACTCCAGTCAATTTCACACACCACCGACCACCGTCAACCACTGGGGACCGTAGCAGGGATACTTCATATTCCTGGTCGCTGTATCATTTAGGGATGTGTGTGTGTGTGGGGGGGGGGGGGCAGCAACCCACTAGGGGAGGCAACCCTCTGGTACATATCAATGCCCTACCACCCGCCCCACCCCCACCCTCTGTTACCTCTTGCTCCATTTGTATGTGTTCAATCTTTACTTTTCATTCAGCTCACTTCCCCCTCATCGCGATAGGTTTTCTCTTTTCTTTTTGTTATCTCTCTTTTTTTTTCTTTTTTTTTTACGAGACCCCATATCAAGTACATACACGTGATGGGTTTTCTTGTTGTGGTCTCTGCTCATTGATAACAAAATATATATGTGCATATACACAGTTATATATATATATATGTATACATGTATACATATATACTTAGGCAAAGACATATACATATATATATACACATATACATATATACATCTACACATATATGGATATATACACATATATATACATATATATACACATACATGTACATATATATATATGTACATATATAATTACATAGTTTCTTTGTTGTTGTTTTACATCCTAGCAACATCTAAGGTCATATCAGGACTGGTACCGACTTGTGACAGTGCGCACTCATGGTGACTTTATAGTGCTGTCCCACTGGGAAACCAGGCCGCCAGCACCATGACCTGGTATCCCACTCAGTCACATTATCCTGACACTGAGCACACCAGTCCTTGCCCTATCCTAATAATGCCGAGCGCCTGGCTAGGAAGCAACAAGTATCAATTTTAAAGTCATTGGTTTGACTCGACCGGGACTCGAACCCACGACCCCACGATCTACCAGCATGGGAGACGGACGCTCTAACTCATTCGGCCATCCCGTCTGGTCTATATAATTACATATGGTCAATTCTCCAAATTTAGGGACAATTGAGTGGCATACAAGTTTTTCAAAAACTTAGTATGGTCTGTGTTATATTTCGGGAGCTAAAGGCTGGCGCACACCTCCCGTTTACGATTCGCGCGCTAAAACTGACTGCGATTCGCAACACGTTTACGACTTAAAACTGGCCGATTCATTTTTCAAATCTTATAAGATTCCAGTTTTAAGCCCTAAAACTGAGTTTTAATTCGCGAATCGCAAGGCTCTGGTGTGCTAGGGGGTCACACACCTAACGACTAAAACTCAAACTTAGTCGCAAAACGGGCAGTTTTAGGTCGTAAACGGGAGGTGTGCACCAGCCATTACTCTGCACATGTCAGGGCATCAGAATCTACAATGGCACATACATATATATACACAGCTATATATACATATATATATATATAACAGTAAAACCTCTCTAAACCGACCGACCTTGGGACCGACTTTAAGTGGTCCATTTAGGGAGGTGGTCGTTTAGGGAGTTGGAATATGGTTAAAATGGTATTGTTGGGACCCACATGAATCGATGGACATAGGGGAATGGTCGATCTGTCGAGGTGGTCGGTTAGAGAGGTTTTATGGTATATACATTTATATATACATATGTATATATCCACAAATATATACATATTTATATACACATACACACATATACATACATATATAATACTTATATACATACATACATATTAGGACAGGGCAAGGACTGGTTGGCGCAGTGTCAGGATAATGTGACTGAGTGGGGATATCAGGTCATGGTGCTGGCGGCCTGGTCTCCCAGTGGGGCAGCACTATAGTTGTTGTTGTTGTTTTACGACCTAGCAACATCTAAGGTCATATCAGGACGGGTACCGACTTGTGACAGTGCACACTCATGGCGACATTTTAGTGCTGCCCCACTGGCAGACCAGGCCGCCAGCACCATGACCTAATATCCCACTCAGTCACATTATCCTGACACTGAGCGCACCAGTCCTTGCCCTATCCTAATAATGCCGAGTGCCTGGCTAGGAAGTGACAAGTATAAATTGTTAAGTCACTGGTTGGACTTGACCAGGGTTCGAACGGCAGCACTATAAAGTCGCCATGAGTGCGCACTGTCACAATATAAGTTATATATAGTTACATAGCGTGGCCGCCAGGGTTCTATTGGTGGGAGTGGGCAGCCATTGGCCGTCGTGTACTGATTGCTTGTAGAGAAGGATGGCGATTTATGAGCCGTCTCGTGTGGACACAATGCATGCATACTCCAGAGGTCACATGTGGCCCTGCGTCATTGGTGACCTGTGGCCCCTGATCTCTGCGTGTGTACATAGTGAAACTGTGTAGCTGCAGTGTATGGGAACCCACCCTGCAGTATGTGATTGTGGGATTCCTACAGAGAGTGTGTGTGTGGGGGAGGGGGGGGGGGGAGAAGGGAGCTATACTTTGTGATGCCAGGTCAATGAGCTGGGGAGTGGGGAGTGCGGAGAGGAGGAGAGGAGGGGGTGGAGGAGGTGGGTGGGGGTAGAGCAGTTGTACACAATGCCCTCTATAAGTACTTCTAACAGTAGTAGGCAGTTTAGTCAAGGTCCAAACGCCCCATGGCCCATGACCCATGCCCCATGACCCAAAGACAAGTCGAGTAATACGAATCGGCAAAGCCCATCTTGGTCTGCAAATGTGCGGCTTCAAAATACACATAAGAGGGCATCCACACAGGCTATACAAGAGAAGGACCAGAGCCCGCTGCAGGCAATGCTTCTTTACTGAGAGAGTTACCGATATGCAGAACAGCCTCCTGAGTTATGTTGTGGAGGCCCTAAGTATGAGAAGGTGTTAGGAATGAAGGTTTCACCGATATTGGAAGGATCAAGATATAATTATGAAGTGGATCACGTGTCATGTCACACAGACCAGTCTAACAAATATATCTTTACAGATTGATAAAATAATGATTTTGATATATGCAGCAAATACCTGAATAAACATGAGAAATTGGAGACAGTTTATTACGTAATGAAGACATCAGAGAGGTAATGGTAGGGTGGGTTATTTTTTGTTAAAGGTAAATGTCTAGATGTTGATACTAGCAGAAAAACTCTGTATTAAAATATTATTTTGGGTTTCAATTTCACCCCCCCCCCCCTCCGCACAACAAAAATAACATTATGAATACTTTACTACTGTAATGATTTTAGATATTGGGAGCACCCTCTTACTATATTTTCAGAATGATCCCCATCGCTTATAATGACCATATTTTCACGATGATCCATATGTTCATGATGACCCATATTTTCATGACCCATATGTTTGGAGTGAACCACATTTTCACGGTGACCACACTCTGTTCATATAGGGAATTTATAGTGCTCCCCCACTGGGAGACCAGACCATCAGCACCATGACCTAATATCCCACCCAGTCACATTATCCTGACACCGGGCCTACCAGTCATTGCCCTATCCTAATAATTATGAGCACCTGACTAGGAAGAGACACGTATCAATTTTTTAATAATTGGTTTGACACGCTCAGGTTTCGAAACCCGTGGGATGGAATCCCATGATCTACCAAAACAGGAGACGGACATTCAACTCATTCAGTCAACCCGTCTGGTTACTCTCATTTGAAGAACACATTGGCGTATTATACCAGAAGAACCAAAGAAAGGAAAAACCTGTCTCAACTGGCATCTATACTTCTACCTTCATTTTAAGTTAGAGCGTCCGTCTGCCGTGTTGGTAGATCGTCGGCTCGAACCCTGCTCAAGTCAAATCAATGACTTAAAAATTGATACTTGTCGCTTCCTAGCCAGGCATTCGGCATTATTAGGATAGGGCAAGGACTGGTCTGCTCAGTGTCAGGATAATGTGACCGCGTGTGATATCAGGTCATGGTGCTGGTGGCCTGGTCTCCCAGTGGGGCAGAACTATAAAGTCACCATGAGTGCGCACTGTCACAAGTCGGTACCCGTAATGATATGACCTTAGATGTTGCTAGGATGTAAAACAACAACAAAGAAACCTTCATTTTGCATTAATGCTGACCAGTCAATGCTCATCTCACTTCATAGCATTTCCTTTCCCTTCTTACAAAGGTTGTTCTAGCCATTTGTGTAATGATCTTTAGCTTTAATAGATAAATTTCAACAAGAAGCACTGTGTTAGTGTCACTCCCATTTGGTTGGTTGATGGAGTTTTACGTCCTGGCAACAGCTAAGGTCATATCAGAACAGGTACCTGCTTGTGACAGTGCACTCAAGAAGCACGATGTTAGTGTCACTCTCATTTGATTGGTTGATGGAGTTTTACGTCCTGGCAACATCTAAGGTCATATCAGGACGTGTACCTGCTTGTGACAGTGCACTCAAGAAGCACGATGTTAGTGTCACTCCCATTTGATTGGTTGGTGGAATTTTACATCCTGGCAACATCTAAGGTCATATCAGGACGGGTACCGACTTTTTACAGTGCGCGCTCATGACGACTTTATAGTGTTGCCCCATTGATGGTACCGCACCATTCACATAAATATGTACATCACACACACACCTAAGTTGAGCTCCGAGTGAAGTAGACGCGCTGAGTGTGAACTCGTGCAATGTTCCTTCTAGTTCTACCTTGATCCGCACTGCTGCTTAACAAGCACCACGTCGTCTGACTAAGTTCGCTCTGTGTGGATGCCATCCATCAACGACCAACTCAACCTAGTATCGCTCAAACATGGCCTCCGACAAGAGCTCCAAGTGAAGTAGACGCGCTGAGTGTGAACTTGTGGAATGTCCCTTCTAGTTCTACGCAGATCCGCACTGCTGCTTAACAAGCACCACGTCATCTGACTAAGTTCGCTCTGTGTGGATTCCATCCATCAATGACCAACTCAACCTATTATCACTCAATCATGGCCTCCGACAAGAGCTCCAAGTGAAGTAGACGCGCTGAGTGTGAACTTGTGCAATGTCCCTTCTAGTTCTACCCCGATCCGCACTGCTGCTTAACAAGCACCATGCCATCCGACTAAGTTCGCTATGTGTGGATTCCATCCATCAACGACCAACTCAACCTATTATCGCTCAATCATCGTCTCCGACAAGAGGTTGCCGACCCGCCCCCACACCGCACCCGCCCCCCCCCCCCGAACCCGCCGCTCACGACGGTGGCACACGTACAATTAATAGGCCGTACCGACTCCTGGGGATCAGGGGAAAATGGTATGTGGTCGCGCCAGCCCGAGGGATAAGGTGTGTGGGGACCCAGGGAATGAGGCGAAGGCACCTGGGGAATAAGGTTTGGGGACCTGGGGAAAGTGGAATGTGGTCGCGCCAGCCCAAGGAATAAGGTGTGTGGAGACCCGGGGAATGAGGCGAAGGCACCCGGGGAATATGGTGTGCCGACATGGGGAATAAGGTGGGGGGGGGACCCGGGGCATGAGGCAAAGGGACCAGGGGAATGAGGCGAAGGTACCCAGGAATAAGGTGAAGTGATTCGGGGAATATGGTGTGGGGGGACTCGGGGAATGAGGTGAAAGGACCCAGAGAATAAGGCATAGGGACTCGGGGAATGAGGTGAAGGGACCCGGAGAATAAGGCATAGGGACTCGGGGAATGAGGTGAAAGGACCCGGAGAATAAGGCATAGGAACTCGGGGAATGAGGCGAAAGGACCCGGAGAATAAGGCATAGGGACTCGGGGAATGAGGTGAAAGGACCCGGAGAATAAGGCATAGGGACTCGGGGAATGAGGTGAAAGGACCCGGAGAATAAGGCATAGGAACTCGGGGAATGAGGCAAAAGGACCCGGCGAATAAGGCATAGGGACTCGGGGAATGAGGTGAAAGGACCCGGAGAATAAGGCATAGGGACTCGGGGAATGAGGTGAAGGGACCCGGAGAATAAGGCATAGGGACTCGGGGAATGAGGTGAAAGGACCCGGAGAATAAGGCATAGGAACTCGGGGAATGAGGCGAATGGACCCGGAGAATAAGGCATAGGGACTCGGGGAATGAGGCGAAAGGACCCGGAGAATAAGGCATAGGGACTCAGGGAATGAGGCGAAGGAACCCGGGGAATAAAGTTTGGGAATACGGGGAATAAGGTGGGGGGACCCGGGGAATGAGGCAGCGGGACCATGGGAATGAGACGGAGGGACCCGGGGAATGAGGCGAAGAGACCCGGAGAAAAAAGCGAAGGGACCCAGGGAATAGGAGGGCGCACGTTTACGTCACTTCCGGTTGACGCGGTGAAAACAAACCAGCTTTTTGTTTTATTTACATTTGCAATAACGCCAAATTTCACTTATTGAGTAAGTTATGCTCCTAAATAACATTATTTCAACAGAATTAGATCGTAGCAGTGAATGGATTTGTGCTTTTTGTTTTATTTGTATTCGCAATAATGCTGCCAATGCGGCGGCGGCCTTAATATCACTCGGATTTTGGGTTTAATTTGACCAAATTTCACTTATTGAGTAAGATATACTCCTAAATAACATTATTTCAACTCCCTAGTGAAAATTGATGGTTCTAATTTACAGAATTAGATTTGTGCTTTTTGTTTTATTTACATTCGCTTTAATGCTGTGACTGCCATTGTTTTCACCGCCTTGAACAATTGCTAGGGCACGATGCGCTAAGTACCTGGATGTCTGTGCCCTCCTATATGGGTGAGAGGCACTCGGCGAGGCAAGCGAAGCGACACACAGTGGCAGCCGTGGGTGATGCATGGGTTGTGCGCACGAGTGCATGTGTTGGGTGTATTAGAAATAGTTGATTGGTTGTTGGAGTTTTACGTCCTGGCAACATCTAAGATCATGTCAGGACGGGAACCGACTTGTGACAGTGCGCACACCTGGTGACATTATAATGCTGGCCCAGTGGGAGACCAGACCGCCTGTATGATGACCGGATAGCATGCTCAGTCACATTATCCTGCCACTGAGCCAACCAGTACTTGCCCTATCCTATTAATGCTGAGCACCTGGCTAGGAGGTGACAAGTATCATTTTTCAAGTCATTGCTTTGACTCGACCAGGGTTCTGATGTGCGAAAAGGAAGAGGGAAGGCGGGGGTGGGAAAAAGGCGTTTATTGACGCCTCAACAGAGCATACAGGGGAACAGGTAACAGAGGCTGAGGAGGTACAAAATAAGAGGAAGGGGCTCAAGAGGAGCAATGACAGGCTCGGGAGGAGCAATACAGTGAACAATACAGTGAGGGGCTCATGAGGAGCAGAAGAGATCAACAGGAGGGGCCCATAAGGAGCAATGTCAGAGTTTGGTAGAGGGGGGGCCGAGGAGCCCTCCGCCAAAGAGTAAGGAGAGGGCTCGAGGCGCGCCCGAGGCGGGGGTAGGGGCGCCCGAGGCGGGGGCCCGGGAAGGCAGGGCTGGATGAGAGGGAGGTCCGGGGCCTACGTGGAGGGGGAGCGGGCGGCCAAAAAAGGGAGGCCCGCTCCTGAGGCCTGGGGGGAGGAGGTCCGGCGAGGGTCGATCAGGGGGGCAGCGAACTCCTCAGGGCTGGGCGGGGTGGGAGTCGGGGTCGGGTCGGGCGGGTTCATGAAGGCGGTGTCGTGAAGGTCGGTGGCGTGAAGGTCGGTGGCTGGGCTGTCTGGGGAGGGTCTCTCGTGAGGCTGGGCTGAGTCGTCTGAGGTGTGAGGTGCGAGGTGATGATCCTCGGCTTCGTCTGGGCGGCGTTTCGATCGGTGTTCGCTGGGAGGCCGTCGGTGGGAGTCGCGGGGCTGTCGGCAATGGTTGGGGTGAGGCGCCGGGCAAGGCCCCCCGGGCCGGCCGGGGGGAGGCCGGCGGATCAAAAATCCGCCGAGGCGGCCGGGGTCTGGCGCTCACGGGCTTGCTTGGTGCGGCATCCGGCCTCGCTGTGCATTGTTAATATGCGCCGTACGTTGGCGCAATATGCACAGACGTGCCGGCGCCTGTCTCCCACCTCGCCGTGGGCCTCTCCGAGGGGGGCCCGATCGCACGAGGCGGGATCGCGGTTCCAAGCGGAGCAGGGGGCCCCGTGAGCGTGCCTATCGTAGGCGGTGCGGGTGTCGACATGCTGCCGGGGCAGCTGTGCGCCTCGGGCCCCATCGTCGCCTCGGGGAGCTGGTGCTGCCGGGGTGGTGGGCGTGGTGAGGGAGTCGACCCTGAGCGCATTGAGGGCCACAGGGTCATGCCACCCCTGGGGGAGCCTTCCGTCCGCGATCCAGGAAAAGATGGTCTCCGAGTACCGGCGGACGGTTGGCCAGGGGTGGATGAGGACGTCTCTCATGAGGGTGAGGTGGTGTTGGTGTAGGCCCTGGAGGGAGTGATCCGGGAAGGAGGGGTGGTTGACCATGGAGAGGAGGGCGAGGTTGTACTCGTCCTTGGTCGCCTCTCCGAGCTTGACCGCCTTGCGCCCCGCCCCCCTCTCCACGAGGTCGCAAGGGAAGACATAGTCGGATGGGATGCCTCGGCGGCGTACGGTGTGCTGCGCCTCGGCGGATGCCAGTATCTCGCGCACCGCGTCGGCCGCGGATGCCGGGCTGTACTCCACGGGGTCCTGGCGGTAGGTGGGCGGGGGTGCTGAGCTGGCGTGGGCGCGGGTGTAGCCCTGGTACTGCAGGTGCAGGCCTCCGGGCTGGGTCGCTTGAGGTGGAGGCGGCGGCCGGCTCCCGGCTGCGGCGTATGCCCGAGGCGCCGGGACGTGGGGCAGGCTGTAGGCGGGCTCCCGTCTCGGCGTGGGCGGAGGGCTCCGCGGGGCCCCTCGGGCTTCCCCCCTCTCGTCCAAGTCTCTGTCCATGCGTCTGGTGAGGCGGGTGATGGCCTCGATGAGGAGGGCCGTCTCGCTGCTGGGCTGGCCCGAGGGTGCTGCGGGCGAGGCCGGGGCCGTAAAGGGGAGGGGGCTACCCGGGGAGCCCGAGGAGGGTCCTGGCGTGGCCATCCCGGAGGTCTTGGAGCTTTTCCGACTCTTTCCTTTGCCGCGGCCGGGCATGGTGCAGGGTCGGCAGAGGAGCAGCGGTCCGAGGTGGAGTAGAGCCGGGCTGGAGTGCCAAGTCAGGAAAGAAGGGCAGAGAGCTGGAAGGCGGCAGGAGGGCGAATGCAGAGGGAGGCCGACGGGCGGCCTTATAAGGGAAGGGAAGGGGGCGGCGACAGCAGGTGAGTGTGAAAGCTGCCGGCCCGGGGGAGGGCGAGCAGCGGGCGTCGCGTGAGGCGCGAATGCTGCGCGACACGGGGGCGGGGGAGGAAGCGGCGAGCAGCGGGGTCTGGTGAGGTGTGAGCGCCGCGCGACAGCGCGGGGCGGGGGGAGGGTCTCTTCCTCTCCTCGCATCAAGCGTAATGCTTCGCATTACGACCAATCCCACGATCTACCAAAACGGAAGAAGGATGCTCAGGTCCTTCGGCCATCCTGTCTTCATAGATAGATTCAGATAGAAATAGAGATGAGATATTTTTCTTTTAAAGGAGAAGGGAATGAAATTGTCGCTATGGATGCCCGTGAGTGTAGGGGCATCAACCAGAAGGATAGATTGATTCACTGACCAAATCTCAGGTCATATCAGGAGTTGTTGTTGTTTGTGTTTGTTTGTTGTTGTTTTACGTCCTAGCAACATCAGGAGAGGGACTGACTTGTGATGGCAGCGTGGATAGCTATGCCGACTTTATAGTGTTGCCCTGCTGAAATAACGTGCCACTAGAATCATGACCTGAAATCCCCCCTAACTCGCATTATCCTGATGTTGAGCCAAGCAAGTCAACTAATGTCATAATAATAATAATAATAATAATAATAATAATAATAATAATAATAATAATAATAATAATAATAATAATAATAATAATAATACAAATTAAAAAAATTAAAATAATAATAATAAAAATTTAAAACAACTCCATTTTGTTGCCAGCATACAATGAAAGTCTTGGGAGCCATAGCCAGCGTAGTTACGGCTAGCCACCCTAGCCATAAGGTGTAGACGAGTAGAGACGGGGGTTAAGAGAGCTAAACTGCCTATCTGTAAAGTAAGGGGATTGATCCCGGCATGGTTTCTATGAAGTGTGCTCTGTTTCCATTTCAAATATCTCCTAAGTTAGTCATTTTAAATCAAAATTACTTCAAACTAAAATAAGGTAGATTATAATGACAAACCTAATATATTTATCTCAGAAAATGAAACCATAGGACTATGTTTGGAACCAAATGCGGCTGGCTAGTGGAGGGGAAAACCGCTGGATGCTGGAGAACCCCATACCTTGAGTAGCCGGCCACGCGCCAGGGTGCTGTAGCCGCTGCACCCACACACACCAGCATGCCGGATTGAGGGTTCGAATCCTAACACAGACAAGCGAACTCAAGAAAGGTTCCATTTTTGTATATTTGTATAAATGCTTTATACTGCACAATCAACTAATGTAATAATAATAATAATTATTATTATTATAATAAACTCCATTTTGTTACCAGCATACAATGAAAGTCTTGGGAGCCATAGCCAGCATAGTTACGGCTAGCCATCCTAGCCGTAAGGTGTAGACGAGTAGAGACGGGGGTTAGGAGAGGGAGACGGGCTATCTGTAAAGTAAGGGGATTGATCCCGGCGTGGTTTGTGCAGTGAGCCGAGTGACGAGGTCGTTTAAATGCCGTGTGGCTGCCAGGGGGATGAGGCGCCGATAAAACTGAGTGGGTTTAGGGATATAAGATGTCTGCCCCACTCCCAGCTTCACAGAATGAACAATCAGTTGAAAACAAAGGTGCTGCCGCCCATACTCATACACACACCACCACGCAACCTCCCAACAAGTGCACTGTGGTAGTCTTAGGTATTCTCGGTTGTTTGTTGTTTTAGCGTCCTAGCAAAATCTAAGGTCATATCAGGATGGGTACCGACTTGTGACAGTGCACACTCATGGTGACTTTATAGTGCTACCCCACTGGGAGACCAGGCCACCAGCACCATCATCCGATATCCCACTCAGTCACATTATCCTGACATGGAGCCAACTAGTCCTTGTCCTATCCTATTAATGCCGAGCGCCTGGCTAGGTTACGACAAGGATCAATTTGATAAGTCATTGGTTTGTCACCGACGAGTAACCAACAAAAACTCAAGGACACACTGGTTGCAGATAGACAGAATGGGGAAGAAAAAGCATGGGACACAGAGCGCCAGAGAGGCAGAGAGACAGAGAGTTAGAGATGGAGGGACAGAGAGGCATACAACAGAGCGACAGAGAGAGAGGCAGAGATACAGAGATAGGAAGCGAAGCAGAGGCGAAGTTACAGAGATGGAGAGGCAGATATATAGCAAGATATAAAGAGAGATGGAGAGACAGAGATAGAAAGGCAGAGATACATATAGATAGAAAGAGACAGAAACACACAGACACAGAGAGCCACAGGAAGCGAGTTAAATAGAGAGACAGAGGACGATAAATAGAGGCAGAGAGAAAGGGAGAGAGAGGGAGAGAGAGAGAAGGAGGAAGAGAGAGGGAGGGAGGGAGAGAGAGGGGGAGGGAGAGAGGGAGAGGGAGGGAGAGAGGGAGAGGGAGGGAGGGAGAGAGAGGTAGAGAGCCACAGACGCAGAGATACAGATATGCAGAGAGACAGAGAAAGATAGACAGAGACACAGAGAGGTAGAGAGAGGCAGAGAGGTAGAGAGAGGCAGAGAGGCAGAGAAAGGGAGAGAGACAGACACATCCAGAGATAGGAAGAGAGAGGTTGAGTAAGGCAGAGAGAAGCCGAGAGAGGCACAGAGAGGCACAGAGAGGCACAGAGGGGCAGAGAGAAGCAGAGAGAGGCACAGAGAGGAAGATACAGGCAGATACAGGCAGAGATGCAGAGAGATGCAGAGAGAGGCACAGAGGGGCAGAGAGACACAGAGAGAAACAGAGCGAGGCAGAGAGATGGAGTGTAGGTTTAGCCATGTGGGTACTATGAACATCACCTAAGGTGTTAATATCTGGGCAGTGACAGAGCACTGTGGTATTGGATCTGAAGAGTGATAGTTGCTTAACCAAGAGTAATCAAACGAAGCTGTCATGGCAGGGAGGAAATGATTGAACCGTTCTATATTCTGTGCCAAGTCTATACCCACTTTGTACAGTGACTTTAAATGGTCCATTTAGGGAGGCGGTCGGCTTAGGGAGTTTTTATGTATCATTACAATGGTATTGTATGGGCAATAGTTTGGGACCCAAATAAAGGGGCCGATATAGGGGAGTGGTCGAACTGTGGAGGCGGTCGGTTAGAGAGGTTTTACAGTAGCGGTCTAGGGATTTAACAAATGATAGCAACAAAGGGGAGATTCATGTCGAGAGCGGAACTCAAACACACATGTCTGCCATTACAGAGCAAGCGTCCTAGTCAGTAAACTGCGTAAGGACCCGGGGGGATGGATGGTTCGTTACAAACAAATAGGAAAATTAATGTCCTATTCTACAGCAGGACTCGAACCTACGTTGCTGCCATTCCAGATTGGTTGGTTGGTTGGTTGATTGTTAGAGTTTGATATCCAGGCAACATCAAAGGTCACATCAGGACGGGTACTGACTTGTGACAGTGCGCACTCATGGTGACTTTATAGTGCTGCCCCACTCGGAGACCAGGCTGCCAGCACCATGACCTGGTATCTCACTCAGCCACACAATCCTGACGCTGAGCGAACCAGTCCTTGGCCTATCCTGATAATGCCAAACGCCTGCCTAGGAAACGACGAGTGTAAATATTTAAGTCATTGGTTTGATTCGACCAAGGTTCAAACCCATGGGCCATTCCAGAAGAAGTGTCCTGATCAAAGATGTAATCCACCTAGTCAAGCCTATTTGTGCATTTCACCTGTGACACTACGTCACATTCATCTCAGTTGAATTCATGTCTCACCCTTACAATTACAAATACCCAGGTAGCCCATTTCTATTACATACACAGGGCAGGTTCAAGACCATGCAGCGAGTGCTCACCATATACTACAGAATCATGTTCGCAGCACCAGTTCCATGATGATGTCATGGGGGGTGATGAAAATGGGAAATATTGTGCCTAGAGCGGGACTCGAACCCACATCTCTTTGCATTCCGGGCCAGTGTGCTAATCATTACACCACCTAGGCTCCCTGAGATCAACACACTACCCACGACTACCTATCTATGTGGTTACTTGCCTGAGAGGTCAGTGCAGCCTACTACACTCGTCCCCCTGGAATTATAACTCTTTTAATGCTTACGATTACATACATACAGGCAATGCACTAACACATACATACACAGGGTAGGTTCAACAACCATACAGCGTGTAGCTTGTACAGGATCATGATCATGGCAATCAGTGTCATAGGGGTGATGAAAATGGGAAATATTGCGCATAGAGCAGGACTCGAACCCACATCTCTTTGCATTCTGGGCCAGTGTCCTAACCATTACACCACCTAGGCTCCCTGATATCACCATCCTACCCACACCTACCTGTCTATGGGAACATCATGCCTAGAGCAGGACTCGAACCCATATGTCTGCCATTCCGATGTGAGGGTTACACCAGTTAGACTCCCTGATGCAATCCATCTAACCACGCCTACCGTTCACCCTGAGAACACCTGAGTGCTAAACAACAGTAATGTCTACCTAGATCTAGGAATGGTAGCAAATAGTTCCTTTCTTTGGTTTTTCCGGTATATGCCAATGTGTTCTTCAAATGAGAGTAATCAGACGGGATGGCCGAATGAGTTGAGCGTCAGTCTCCCGATTTGGTAGATCGTGGGATTATAGCCCATGGGTTCAAACCATGGCCGAGTCAAACCAATGACGTAAAAACTGATACTTGTCGCTTGGCATTATTAGGATAGGGCAAGGACTGGTTGGCTCAGTGTTCGGATAATGTAGCTGAGTGGGATATCAGGTCATGGTGATGGCGGCCTAGTCTTACTAATGGGGAATGGTAATATCAGGGACGATATCAACACAGGTGGTGACTAGTAAGAGTGCAAACTCATCTTGGTTTTATAGTGTTGCCCTACTTGGATATCGTGTCACCGGCACCATGTCTAAGCAATGGCATGGGCAGCCAGAATACCATATTCGTAAGTCCTTCGTTTAACTCAACTAGGGATAAAACCTTTAAAGGGATCAATTTCACCAGGGTATCGGACGCTCTACCCACTCAACCAACCAGTCCGGTCCAATAATATGTAAGTTGTCCTATGTTGCACACCTGGGGCCGTATGCAGGAAACGGTGTTACGCGAGTTTTAGGTTAGCCGCTAAACGCGTATAGCTAACACCAACCGGGCGAAATATGTCAAGTGGTATGCAGGAGCGCCTAAACGGCCAGTGTTAGCTAAACGTGAAATTATTTATAGATTTGGGAATTCCCTCTGGGTCTCTACCCATATATTA
Source organism: Branchipolynoe longqiensis (assembly GCA_030323885.1). Classification (NCBI taxonomy): domain Eukaryota; kingdom Metazoa; phylum Annelida; class Polychaeta; order Phyllodocida; family Polynoidae; genus Branchipolynoe; species Branchipolynoe longqiensis. The sequence continues at coordinate 103,173,129 of CM059188.1, read as the reverse complement.
GGCTTAAATATATTAAATGCTATCATATTTAACAGAATTAGATACGCAATAAGTGAAATTTGATGAAATTAACCGTAAATTCGAAGCAATATTAACGCTGCGGCCGTAACGGCGGCGATATTAACGGTTATATTTTCGAATCGACGAGCGTAAACTAAACAAATCGCTAATACATTGCCGCCAATGCGTAGACGTCGGCCAGTATGGATGTCGACGTCGACGCGGCGGTCGCGACGGCGGCGATTTGTTTACTTTACGTTCGTCGATTCGAAAATATAAGTATTAATATCTCCGCCGTTACGGCGGCAGCGTTAATATTGCTTCGAATTTAGGGTTAATTTAATCATATTTCACTTATTGCGTATGTAATTCTGTTAAATATGACAGCATTGAATAGATTTGGGTAGGACCGTACGCTAACACCGACCGTAAACCTGCTATGAAACGGGTTTAGGGTAAACACGCGGTGTTAGCGTAACACCGCTTCCTGCATACGGAATTTTGCTCACTAAACTGGAAATCCCGCCGCTAACCGGGAAATCCTGCGCTAAACGCGTTTTGGAGCCGTAACACCGACACCTGCAAACTACCGGGCACGCCCCCCCCCCAGCACCCCCCTCCCCCCACCCCACACTCATCACAGTAACTAGGTCAGAGGGTCAAAGGGTCAACAGGTCAAACATACCATCTAATAGCTAAGACTAGTAAGAGTCCACAAAGCTCCTTTCTTTGTGACCAAATTTAACTTCATTACATTTTTTTCCTTTAACAACAATTTTATTGAATTTCTATTTAAAAATTCCGTCATTTAGTAGAAGCAGACGACGCCCTAAACCCTAGTCCTTTCTCACACCTCCATGGTGGAGAGACTCCATGATAAGACGCACGTGTCACTTCCGGTCATTCCACATCGTCAACACTAACCGAGCGCTCGGCGCAGCGGCTCACCTTTGACCTTTGCCCCCCCCCCCCCGGATGAAAACGAGGCTGATGCCGGTGTGACCTTGACCGACACATTGTCCCTGATGTCATAGCAGCGTTGGTTTCTCAGCGTGGCCTGTTCAGTGTCCGCTGTGCACCAGCGACCGGAAGTCAACTGAGTAAGGCGCAGGAAGTGACCTTGGGGAACATAGAAAGTCAAAAGGGGACCAGGTTGGCCAGTATGGTTAGTTGGTTGGTTGGTTGGTTGGTTGTTGCAGTTTTATATGCTGGAAACATCTAAGGTCATATCGGGACGGGTACCGACTTGTGACAGTGCCCACTCATGGTGACTTTTATAGTGCTGCCCAACTGGGAAATCAGGTCACCGGCACCATGACCCAATATCCCACTCAGTCACATTATCCTAACATTAAGCTAACCAGTCCTTGCCCTATCCTATTAATAGCGAGCGCCAGGCTAGGAAGTTAGAAGTATAAATTGTATAAGTCATTGGTTTGACTCGACCTGGAACAGAACTCCTGAACTTCCACATGTGAGGCCCGTGCTCTACAAATTCGGCCACCGCGCCCAGTTGGCCAGTATGGAGAGTGACTTAGAAATGACGTAATGCACTAACTTACAATAGACATTTCCCACAAAGTATGCCAGATGCAGCATTAGTTCTTGTCACTGCCACCATAAGGCCGGATGCTGCTGGAAATCCTCTATAATGAATAAGACCGTTTTCCACGGTGAGCTGTGACCTACAACATCAGTTCTTCCACTAGTGTCGGATAGCAGGTTGGTAGTGGAAATCTTCTTTTTTCTATACTACTTCACTCGTTTTGTACGGCAACCATTACTGATTTTCTCGACAGAACTAAATAATATGTCAAGCATGGTTGAGTTGTACAATCAGTAAAGCATACAATTTTCGTCATTAAAAGATTCACATATGGAACTTAGTTAGTGGTACAGAAGGAATACAAATAAATAAATTGAGTAAATTTAATGGAACTTGAGACTGCTGAAGTCTATAATTTTCGACGCGAACAAGGAGCTCTTATGAATGGGTTTTATTCAAACACAGTTTTCAGTAAGTTGCAAGATAGTCAATCAGAGCGGTACAGGTTCAGTAAGTCAGTATCAGAGGTACAATAATGAGTGTAGTAAGTCATTGTGAACGCTGGATCCGGCTGTATCTCGACTCGGCCCCTCAACCCTTGCGAGTTGGGTTTGTTTGTTGTGGGGTGGGCGGCGGCTGAGTTGGTGGTGAGCTGCTTGTCCGACTGCCGTGGTGAAAGTGATGGTCTAGTGGCCGGAGATTCGCGAGGAAGGGCGTGGCGTGACGTCACAGGTCTCGCGAGGGCGTAGTTCCACGGGAATTCCGGTAGGGGTCGTTCCGGGATTCGAACCCAGGTGGCGCCACCGTGATGACTCCTTGTTCGCGCGCAAATTACCCATGGTGGCTGGACACCATGAACAATGCATGCCCTTAAATGACTCCAATGATAATGTCAATAGCATGCGCAAATAAACGTATATGGCATGCTTTGTCGCAAGTTTCCAACCAGATGTCAGGAATAAAATATTACATTGTAATGGCCCATGGCCCTCCGACTCCCACACTGCCACGCACACACGGAAGAACGCCAAGATCCAAGATGAGTATGCTTCACCTTGGTTTATTGAACCAATCTGCTCTCCGTGGCATCCACAGTCATCTGACCCACCCCCTTGCTCGCCATATCCCACATCGACTCTATAGGTGGGTGGGTGGGGGGGGGGGGGGGGTCAGCTAGCCACACGCAGTAGAGGGCAGCCCAGTCAGGGTCTGCCTAGTGGCTAGCCTGCCGCCACCTAGCGCAGTTCAGTGTAACTGCGTAGGTGTGCGGCATAGTCTCTGCCGCTACCGTGTGGTAGTAGGGCTCATGTACAGACTACTACAATATTTAACCCTGAAAATTTGTATTAACTGTGACTGGAGTAATTCAGGAGCAACTCAGGAGCAACTCACAAAGCAACTCCGGTGCAACACTGGAGCGACTTGGGAGCGACTCTTGAGCAGCTTGGGAGCAACTCGGGAAGTGCCTGGGGTGCAACACTGGAGCAGCTTGGGAGCAAGTCAGGAGCAACTCGGGAGCAACTCAGGGAGTGACTCGGGAGCAGCTTGGGAGCAACTTGGGGAGTGACTCAGGAGCAGCTCAGGAGCAAATCAGGAGCGACTCGGGAGTATCTCAGGAGCAACTCGGGTGCAACACTGGATCAGCTTGGGAGCAACTCAGGAGCATCTCAGGAAGCGACTCGGGTGCAACACTGGAGCGACTCGGGAGCAACTCATGAGTAGCTTGGGAGCAACTCAGGAGCAACTCGGGAGCAACACTGGAGCAGCTTGGGAGCAGCTCAGGAGCAACTAGGGAGCGACTCGGGAGTAGCGTGGGAGCAACTCAGGAGCAACTAGGGAGCCGCTTGGGAGCAACTCAGGAGCAACTTGGGAGTAACTCGGCAGCAACTCGGGGAGCAGCATGGGAGCAACTCGGGAGCAACTCGGGGAGCGACTCGAGAGCAACTCGGGGAGCGACTCGGGAGCAGCTTGGGAGCAAGTGAGCAATTGGGAAGCGACTAGGGGAGCGATTCTGGTGCAACACTGGAGCGACTCGGGGGTACATCGGAGTAACTCGGGAGTAACACTGGCGCAAATCAGGGGCAAATCAGGAACAACTCGGAAGCAAATCAGGAATAACTCGGGCAGCAAATCGGGGAGCAACTCGTGAGTAACTCGGGAATAACTCAGGAGCAACTCGGGGAGCTGCTCAGGATTAATTCAGGAGCAACTCAGGAGCGACTCGGGAGTAACTCGGGGAGCAAGTCAGGAGCAACTTGGGAAGCAACCCGGGAGCAACACTGGGGCAGCTTGGGAGTAACTCAGGAGCAACTCAGGGAGCTGCTCGGGATTAACTCAGGAGCAACTCAGGAGCAACTCGGGAGCGACTCGGGAGTAACTCGGGGAGCAACTCAGGAGCAAATTGGGAATCAACTCGGGAGCAACACTGTGGCAGCTTGGGAGCAAATCAGGAGCAACTCAGGAGCAACTCAGGAACAACTCAGGAGAAACTCAGGAGCAAATCAGGAGCAACTTGGGAAGCGACCTGGGAGCAACACTGGAGCAGCTTGGGAGGAACTCGGGAGCCAATCAGGAGCAACTCTGGAGCAACCCGGGAGTAACCCAGGAGCAAATCAGGAGCAACTCTGGAGTAACTCGGGGAGCAAATCAGGAGCAACTGGTGAGCAAATCAGGAGCGACTTGGGAACATCTGGAGAGTAACCCAGTAGCAACTCGGGAGTAACTCGGGGAGCAACTCTAGAGCAACTCAGGGAGTGACTCGCGAGCAACACTAGAGCAAATCAGGAGCAAATCAGGAGTAACTCGGGGAGCAACTCAGGAGCAACTCGGGAAGCAACATGCGAGCAACACTGGAGCAGCTTGGGAGCAACTCAGGAGTGTCTCGGGAGCAACTGGGGAGCAACTCGAGAGTACCCCAGGACCAAATCAGGATCAACTCGGGAGCAACTCGGGGACAACTCAGGAACAACTCAGGGAGCGACGCGGGAGCAAATTAGGAGTGACTCAGGGAGCAACCCAGGAGCAACTAGGGAGCAGCTTTGGAGCAACTCAGGAGCAACTCAGGAAGAGACAAGGGAGCAACACTGGAGCAGCTTGGGAGCAACTCAGGAGCAACTCAGGAGTAACTTGTGGAGCAACTTAGCAGCGAATCAGGAGTAACTCGGGAGTATCTCGGCGAGCAATTCGGGGAGCAGCTTAGGAGCAACTCAGGAGCAACACTGGAGCAGCTGGGAGTAACTCAGGAGAAGTTCGGGAGCAGCTTGGGAGCGACGTGGGAGCAACTCGGGAGTAACTCAACGAGCGAATCGGGAGCAACTCAGGAGCAAATCAGCAGCAACTCGCGAGCAACTCGGGGACAACTGAGGAGCAACTCAGGAACAACTCGGGGAGCAACTCACAACTCGGGGAGCGACTCGGCAGCAACTCGGGAGCAACTCAGGGAGCGACTCAGGAACAACTCGATAGCAACTCGGGAGCAACTCGGATAAGCAGACCAATAAAAATACAATATCCTTATCATAGCGCTGATTATTGCAATAATATTTTGAATTAGGTAGGTAGTTAATATGTACACAACATATTACCTACATTGTCTAAATAGCTGCAGATGAAGACACGTCAAAAACAAAAACCGCACTGGCGTATGCTAGACAATGTTATGGACATTATATATAATTATGTTTGTTTCTTGGAGTTTTACCTCCTGGCAACATCTGAGGTCATATCAGGACGAATATATAATAATGTATTTGCTAGAAGAAGTATCATTCGCTAAAAAGAGGAGAGAAAGAACACTGCTAAGTTGTATAAACCAAATGTAACCTGGTTATGAGAAACTGGAGAATGGAGACGAATTGAACGCAATTTACATTTCTCCTGCTTTAATTTGCATAGTCCGATGGTCTTGAGTTTGTATAATTTTTCTGAGATTAATATATTAATTTGATTGTTATAATCTACGTTACTTTAGTTTGAAGTAACCTTTATTTTAAATGGCTAACTTTTTACATATATTTGAAGCGTAACCATGTCAAATTAATCTCGGCAAGCATGCCAAAATTCTGATACGATAAGGTTCAGCAGTAACAGATTCTAATAAATTGCCTCGGTATTCCCTTCTATGTGGCTGAAAATGTTAAATAAGTGCATAAGTATCTAAATTAAATATGTAGAATCAAATCTCGATCAATCTTTTGGTTTTGACAATTTGATATTTTCATCACACTATGCAGCTTTAATAAATGAAGACATTAATATATATATATATATATATATAAATATATATATAAAGTTGGGCTACGGCAAAGGAGAGATGGTGGAGGCATGCAATCATCATCATTGAGGAACGAATCAGGATGTTCAGTCCGGTTAAGGTTGACAGTATCAGATTCAATGATATCTCGAAGTTGATCATCCCTGTGTGGAAATTCAACCTTATGACTAGCCCTAGTAACGACATTCGCATCAAATTGGTTATCGACGTTACGGCAGTCCCGATCAAAGTTGATCCTTGAGTCTCCTTCCAAAAGCACTGTTCTAATTGGGAAGGAGTGGGAACCGATCCGAGTAGATGTCGGTAGTACCTTCGTAGTCTGTGGACTAGAATGGTTGAATATCAGACCGCGTCAAGCCTTACACTTTGCACGTTTGTGTGACTTTGCGCTACATCGCGAACACGCGTGGGCGAAGTGGCACTCATCGTCAGGTTTAAGGCAACCAGCCTCGCCATTCCAGGCATAGCAAGCTTTCTTTGTGTTGTTGCCCGGTGACCTTCTGCGCGCACTATATGTGCTAGTGCCTTGTTTCTTGGTCTTCATGTTGTGAGGGCCGTAGTGTTCTATGCTCTCATCTTGGTGAGCCTTCGAGAATGCCGCAAACCCGATGCTCTCACCAAGCTTGCGAATGGCAAGCACGTGGTCGACGTGTGCGACGTCCTTATAGTGGTCCTCTCGAGCCCTCGTTGAAATGAAGCCTACATGTTGTATGAAGGCTCTATAGTCTGCTGTTGTGAGGGAAGGAATATCAAGGCTCCAACCGCATGAGGCCTTCACGAGTTCATGAGCATTCATCTTTCTCACGTCCTTCCCCATAGCATACTTCCTCAATGACCACTTACTTCGTCGTCGCCGAGACGAACTGCCGTCGCTACTCGACCTCGACAACCATCTCCTTCTCCTGCTCGACCCTCTCGAGTGTCGACGTGATCATCCATGGGTCGAATGTCCGTTGTCGGTACCTCGCGTCCAAGTCGGCGGTGGAAGCGCTGTGTCCGTCGTCCGTCGATCCTCGTTCGGTTGCAGTCGGTCGTCCGTGTCGTTACGGGATGTTCCAGCCGGAACGGCGTCGGGTTGGCCGCCATCTTTGAAAACGGTCGTCCGTCGTCTGGTTCGTCGTCTGTCTCGCTCGGCCCGTAGGTCGTCGAGTTCGTCTTCTAAAGCCGTGACCCGCATCTCGGCTTTCAGTCTGTTGATTTCCGCGTGTGCAGTCGACTCTTGCTCGTCCATCGATAACTCGGCCAACGCGGAGGCGGTCGACTCCAGATCGACGCTGTCAGCCTCACCTGCCGATCTCGCATTCTTTGTAGACGCTGTACTGCTGCGCATAGCCATACCTGACCTACTAACCGGTGTGTCGATAGCTTTGGTGCAAGAACCCTGGTCCTGCGTGTCGTGGTTTGTCCCGCACTCAGAACAATAGCGGTTACATGGCATGTCATAAGCGGGCCAAGTGCTAAGCGGATTAAGCGGATTAAGCCTTAGCAAGTGCCTGGCCTATTAAAGCGGGCCAAGTCAAGCCGGGCCGCATTAAGCGGATTAAGCAGTTAGCAGGGTATGATGAAATATCTGTGCGCACGAAGGAATCTGAGTCGATAGTGTCGCAAAAATAATAATGGTGAGACTTCCTAACTTTTGTTCACTATGTCGAGCCCATATCGACACACATATCTGAGTAGATGTGAGAAATCAAATATGCGAGGTAAACGATGTACAGCTAGCTTGTAATCAGCTACTTCCCCCAAATATGTTCACTTTGTCGACCCCATATCGATACACATAACGCGTAGATGCACAAAGCGAAGTGTAGGAGTTTAACGATGTACACAGATTCAATCCGGCTCTCATTATGATCGTTCACGTCATAGGCTTGAGAATCGAAAGATCGACACACTTAGCAGAAGGTGCTCGACAGACATTGATAACCGACCGTCGAGTATGAGTTTAAGGCACGATACCGTCTTCCGTGTGAATTCTTGCCATGAAGATCGATCCTCCAGTATTGTCCACTCGACACAAAGTTTGAATCACAGGAGTAGTTGTCCGATTCGCGGACGACAGGACACAGGCCGCACCGGTAGCAGACAGGTAGCTAGTAGACTGTTGCTCGATGTGTTCTTTTTGAAAGCAGGAGACAGACTGACTGCCCGGGAAGCGCAGTGCCAGCAGCACCCGGTGGGGGCGTTGGCGTAGGCAAGGACCGGGGCAAATAGGGGCAAGTCAGCGATTGGACAATAATAATTGGACAATAATAGAGGGAATAATCGTAATAATAATATCGATAATCATGCGAGAGCTCCGCCCTTTTATATACGCATAATAGATTATACTCTCTCTCTCTCTATATATATATATGTGATGTATAACGCATTATGCGAGTATAAAGATATGTAAGGGAATATTACTTATTATTATTATTATTATCCTCCATTAGATACGACACTGTACCGGTGGTGCCATCTAGCCCACCTCATTTCCCCCGGATGTTGACTAGTGTCAGTGGCACTGGAGGATTAATATATAAAGTTTGATGAATAAACAACTATTTAACTTGCCAGATCACAATCCCAAAGCGTGTTTACAATAAGTAGGCCTATATCTTTCCATAAACTTAGCTCCTGGGTTATCCAATTCCAGACAGACAAGATGATTTGAAATTGGATTATTTGCGGTCCGACATTTCGCAGGAAGTGGCCAGGAACGCGTGTCATCATTTTCAACAAAGAACACCCAATTCAATTCAACAACAGATTCTGGTGGGGTTTTTATTATGAATCTGTGTGGTTTTGAAACAGATTGTTTTTTAAGGGTTGGAGAAACGTTGTTATGTGTGGGTTGTTTTATTTTGTTAATATTAATATTTTGCAGTATTTCTTGTGTGTGTGGAAATGTGCTTATTTTAATTTTATTTAATTTATTTTTATTTTGGGAGAAAATGGCTTTGAAACAAAGCATTGGCTTTATACTACTCATGGACATTTCTGAAAGTCCCCTGAAAGCTTTCAGGTTCAATCAGTCGATTATCGCCCAGGGGTGTTGGGTGGTTTTTGCAAGTGGACAAATGCTCTGTGTCATGTCAAACCACAAAACATCAGAATTAACGCAGACACCCCGTCAAGCAAATCGCTGTTAACTTGGCGAATGTCGCTAGTTTTATCACAGAAACAGAACTAAGTGCCCAGTTTTGCCATTGCTTCATGCTGATATGCAACTTTTTTTTATACCTCAGTTAATAAGGGGAGCAACAGTATTTCTAGATTAATGAGTATCACAGTTTCGGGTATACATTGTTGTTTGTTTTGTTTGTTTGTTGTTTTACATCATAGCAACATCTAAGGTAACTAAGAATGGGCATCGACTTGTGACAGTGCACACTCATGGTGATTTTATAGTTCTACTACACTGGGAGACCAGGCCACTAGCACCATGACCTGATATTCAGTCACATTATCCTGACACTGAATCAACCAGTCCTTGCCCTATCCTGATAATGCTGAGCGCCAGGCTAGGAAGTGACAAATATCAATATTTAACTCCTTGGTTTGACTCGACCAGGATTCGAACCCACAAACTCCTAGGTTTGGATCCCCCGATCTCCCTAAACAGGACACGGATGCTAAACTCATTCGGCTACCCCAGCTGGTTTTCGGGTATCGAATGTGCCACATGTTAGTCAGGTTCCAGTACCTATAGTGGCCGCTAGGTGCTGTCTGAGTGCATCCACCTAGGTCCTGCACAGAAGTCGCTAGCAGAACAGTGGCAAATATCTTAACTATTACTTTTTTAAACAGCAAAATGTTTCAGAAACAACGTTTTTAGGACTATCTATCACCACTGAACACACATATATTAATTATGGGGCTATAATAGATAAGCATTTATATTGTCGTGGGGGTGAGGAAAATGGGTTGCATTCTGGGCCAGTATGCTAACCATTACACCACCTAGGCTCCCTGATATCACCACACTACCCACGCCTACCTGTCTATACCACACACTACCCACGCCTACCTGTCTATGCTGCAGACCACTACAATATTTATTATATAATATAGTTATCATATTAGATTGAAAGATAATGTGGATATATCATCAACCCAGCTTCCCAACACTTTTTGTAATGGGTTGCTTAGGAACCTATCCTAGAGACAGTGGGAGTAACTACAGAAGACACTGCACTTATCCCTAGGAGAAATACTCCTAATAGCACTCATTGATATGAATTTTCTAAAACTGACATAACTCATTTCATACAATATGCCATCCAACATCATTAAGAAATTTATATTTCAATATGTTAGAGTGTATATTCCATTATTTAACTAATATATCTGGCCATACATGGAGACAGCTGGAGAAGATGGCCCAGGACAGGGATAACTGGAGAGCCCTTGTTTGTGGCCTATGCCCAAAGTTGGGCGGTAGGCGTAAGTAAGTAAGTAAGTAAGTATATTCCATTATTTAACTAATATATCCGATTTGCAATACAAGTTCACATTGTATGGGAAGTGGTGTGGGGGTTTCTTTAATGAATAAAATAAATTCAATTTGGACTCAGATCACCCCATTAAATATCACGTTCACAATACATTCTGAATAAAATAAGAATCCAGAATAATTAATTTATTGACATCTTTGCAACATACCCAAGCAATATGTTGCATTATAAATTATTTTCTCTGTGTATGCAATGCTTAAAGAATGCAGTTAAATATCCATTTTCCTAAAGATGTTGTTTTGATTGGTGCCCATAAAAGAGGATGATAATAGCAGAAAACTCATGCACATCTGTGCCTGGCCTTTGAAATTACCACAGTGTGACCTTTTATTGAAACAAAGGCCAGGGGACCAGGGTAGACACATATATGTAGGGATATGTCTACATTTACTATAGAAGATTTACTTATTAAAGGTGCATAATTCCATAAAATCCTCTATTTAATACTACATATATTCAGCTTAGATACAGTTGCACTCATTAAACAGTTACCGCTGCATAGAATGAATAATAAATCAATTTAATTTGCGAAGAAAAAGAAACCCCAAAAGAGGTCATTGCTGAAGGATATTATTTTTTGCATGTTTTCAATTCAAATATATCAAAAGCTTACACTTTAAATAAACAGTTACCTCGAATTAAAGTAAAGTAGATCATAACCATCAATCTAATTTATTTATCTAAATGATATGGCAGAAACTCAAAGCCAACGGACTATTCAAATTTAATTAAACACTTCTGATTTTGTAGGCTATAACTTGTATAAATAAGCCTTATCAGGATGTCAATGGCACCTCTTATTCCCAGACGGTAACCCAACCAAGATGTTTGTTTGTTGTTGTTTTACGTCCTAGCAATAGCTAAGGTCATATCAGGATGGGCATCTACTTGTGACATTGCACACTCATGTCGACTTTATAGTGCTGCCCCACTGGGAGACCAGGCCACCAGCACAATGACCTAATATCCCACTCAGTCACATTATCCTGACCCTGAGCTAACCAGTCGCTGCCCTATCCCAATAATGCCAAGCACTAGGCTAGGAAGTGAGAAGTATCAATATTAAAGTCATTGGTTTGACTCGACCAGGGTTCGAACCCACGATCCCATGGTCTACCAACACGGGAGACGGACGCTCTAACTCATTCGGCCATCCCGTCTGGTCCCCAACCAAGAACTTACAGGGCTCAACATTGCTTAATTTCAGACAAACTTCAGACGAACCGGTGTTTCTAATAAATAAGATATTAAATCCATCGCCTTCCCAATTTCACAAACATGAAATTGTTTTCCAGAACAGGTGGGCGGGTTAATCTGCACACACACACACACACAAATAAGGATTGGTCATTGGAGTTTCAAGTCCCGGTATCATGTAAGGTCATATCAGGACGGGTACCGACTTGTGACAGTGCGCACTCATGGTGACTTTATAGTGCTGCCCCACTGAGAAATCAGGCCCCCAGCACCATGATCCCATTCAGTCACAGTTGGTTGGTTGTTGGAGTTTTATATCCTGGCAACATCTAAGGTCATATCAGGATGCGACTCAGTCACATTATCCTGGCATTTAGCTAACCAGTCCCTGCCATATCCTAATAATGCCGAGCGCCAAGCTAGGAAGCGACAAGCATACATTTGGTAAGTCATTGGTTTGATCTGACAGGGAATCGAATTCCATATCTCCCGCATGGGATGCCTGCGCTCTACGGGCTTCGGCCACCGTGTCCGGTCAAAAACAATGAACTCCCAAGTACCAGAATGAAAACGGTGTAAAATATAATGTAAAGCTGCCAGACACCGGTGCTACGCACAAAACTCACCTGCCCTTTCACTGAAAATGCTCGGTTAATTATCATCTCGGCTGAGGCGAGAAACCATGTGATTTCATGTCACGTGACGCTAACCCACCACCACACTGCACCGCCCATTACATTACAGGTGCCAAGCTCCACATTGTTGTTGTTTCCGACGACCGCCAGGGGGTGCAACAGCCGATTTCTCAGGCAGGCCGGCTGGCGCTGACCTCTTGACCTCTCCTAATGGAGGCGCTATCACCCAACATGCTAATGTGTGTGTGGCTAAGTGTGTGGCCTTGGGTGTCTGGATGTGTGTGTGTGGATGTGTGTGTGTGTGTGGCTAAGTGTGTGCTTGTGGGTATGTGTGTGGCTAAGTGTGTGCTTGTGGGTGTGAGTGGTGGATGTGTGGGTGTGGGTGTATGGATGTGTGGGTGTGGCTGTGGGTGTGTGGGTGGCTGTGGGTGGGGGTAAGTGTGTGGCTGTGTGTGTGTGTGGCTAAGTGTGTGGTTGTGGGTGTGTGTGGTGGCTAAGTGTGTGGCTGTGGATGTGTGTGTGTGGATGTGTGTGTGGGAATGTCGGTGTGTGTGGCTAAGTGTGTGGTTGTGGGTGTGTGTGTGTCTAAGTGTGTGGTTGTAGGTGTGTGTTTCTAAGTGTGTGGTTGTGGGTGTGTGTGGCTAAGTGTGTGGTTGTGTGTGTGTGTGGCTAAGTGTGTGCTTGTGGGTGTGTGTGTGGCTAAGTGTGTGCTTGTGGGTGTGAGTGTGTAGATGTGTGGGTGTGGATGTGGGTGTCTGGATGTGGCTGTGGGTGTGTGTAGCTGTGGGTGTGTGTAAGTGTGTGGCTGTGGGTGTGGGTGTGTGTGTGGCTAAGTGTGTGGTTGTGGGTTTGGGTGTGGCTAAGTGTGTGCTTGTGGGTGTGAGTGTGTAGATGTGGATGTGGGTGTCTGGATGTGTGTGTGTGGCTGTGGGTGTGTGTGTAGCTGTGGGTAAGTGTGTGGCTGTGGGTGTGGGTGTGTGTGTGGCTAAGTGTGTGGTTGTGGGTGTGTGTGGCTAAGTGTGTGGCTGTGGATGTGTGTGTGTGTGGATGTGTGTGGGGATGTCGGTGTGAGTGTGGCTATGTGTGTGGCTGTGGGTGTGTGTTTGTGTGGATGTCTGTAGTTGTGTACGTGGCAGTGTGTTTGGTTGTGTGTGTGGTTGTACGCATGGCTGAGTGTATGTGGGGGCTTGGTAGTGATGTGGAGGTGTGGTGGTCGCTGTGTGGTGATATACTGATGGTGGGGTGGTGTGGCGGGTGGCGGTGGATCTGTGGGGATATACTGGTGGTGGGGCAGGGGTGGTGTGGGGGTGGTTTAGGCGTGGGCGGGGTGGCGGTGGATCTGTGGGGATATACTGGTGGTGGTGTGGGGTGATGTGGGGGCGTGGCAGTGGCTGTGTAGGACAGGGGTGGTGTGGAGGTGGTGTGGGGGTGGTGTGTGCGCGTGGGGAGGGGTGTCGGTGGTTGTGTGCGGTTACCCGGGTGGTGGGGTGGTGCGGTGGGGGTGATGTTAGGGTGTGGTGGAGGTAGTAATGGCCGTTAATTACTTAGTAGCATGTGGAATCGGGCCATTTCGCCAGGCGTGATAACGAAGGGAAACTTGCCCTCCAACGTAAACACGGGGCGCCCTGGTTTAAAAGCGCGCACTTTACGAGCTTCTTGGTGAGCTGCTCTATGGATTACTGGTGGGCGCGATCTGTCTCAGGGGGCCTGTGAGGATGTGGAGGGTGAGAGTAGCAATCTCTTACTTCACAGCCAAGTCCAGTTGACAGAACTAGCAAACACAAAGCTTCATAAACTAGACTAATAGAGGATATTACCACGCATGCGCCGTGGTCACGGTCCCACAACCGTAGTGTTCGTCGTCGCAATCAGATGTCGCATGCGTTGTGAATATTGTGTTAGCACCAGACGGGATGGCCGAATAAGTTGAGCGTCCATCTCCCGTTTTTGGTAGATCGTGGGATTCGAACCCATGGGTTCGAACCCTGGTCGAGTCAAACCCATTACTTAAAATTTGATACTCGTCTCTTCCTAGCCAGGCGCTCGGCATTATTATGACCGGACAAGGACTGGTTAGCTCAGTGTCAGCATAATGTGACTGAGTGGGATATCAGGTCATGGTACTGGTGGCTTGGTCTCCCAGTGGGGCAGCACTATAAGGTCGCCATGAGTGCATACTATCACAAGTCGGTACCCATCTTGATATGACCTTAGATGTTGCCAGGATATAAAACTCCAACAACCAACCAAATATTCAGTTAACTGCTTCTATAACACAATTTATATACACAGTACCTTGTGGTGTGGCCTCCAAGTATAACAAAATAAGTGTGTGCAGATGTGTTATGGGGCTGTCACACTACAACGCTTCTCACCGGCGACCCGTCAGCGTTGAAAAAAAAATTAAAGCATCGAGAAACGTTAAAGATTTAGGGGAAATATGGGACAATTGGACGTTGGCGCAGCATGTGAGTAGCGTCTTGTTAGCGCGCGGCCAATGGGTTTCGACGAGGAAAAAAAAAAAAAAGTTTGGCACGACGTGCTCATATGACCTTAGATGTTGGTAGGATGTAAAACAACAAAGCAACCATTTGGTGCAACGTGTGGAGACGACCCGCCCGTGCACGCGGCATCTGCCTAGTGTTCGCATAATGCTCTTCCGGCGCGTCCAACGGAGCTCAACGTCCGCCTAACGTCCTCCTAACGTCCTTACCCATATATTTGCGCACGCTGCCGGTCGTTGTTTTTTTTTGACATGTTGAAAACACTCAGCGACCAATAATGTGCGCCGACGTTGTCCGCTGACCGTCAATGTAAAAGATAGTGTACCGATGCGCCGTTAACATGCCGCTAACGCGCCGCTAATGCGTGCCGACGCGTGCCGACGTTTCCCCAAAAATGCAACACGTCGACGGGTCGCCGGTGAGAAGCGTCATAGTGTGACAGCCCCATTACAGGCTGTGTGTGGTGGTGGTTTTTTGGGGTGGTCTGGTTTTTTTTTTCCACTCTGCACTTCATGGTACACGGTGGTTTGGTTGACAGAATTAACTTCGCACATTTCCATCATATCGCATTACTAATGGAAAGCCGTGATTGCCCTTTTATACGGGTGTTGAGTAACCGGCTCGAGACAAGCTATCGAGGAAGTAGAACAGCACCAAAAACATACAAAGGGACTGTTATTGCAAAGAAATGGATCTTACACGTGCGGGATGGTATTTCTGTTTTGTCCACCCTAAAAAGTCCTCGCGATAACTACCGTATTTGCTTCAGGTGTTCAGCGTATACTAAGAGTCACCTGCTTCCAGAGTCAGAGTCGGTGGCTGAATCATTTGAGCCCTGGCCTCCCGTGCCGGAGATTGGGAATTCTGTTCCCGGTCGAGTCAAACCAATGACTTGTAAAATTGATACTTGTCGCTTCCTAGCTTGACACTCGAGCATTAATAGGATAGGACAGGGAATGGTTAGCTCAGTGTCAGGGATCATGTGACCGAGTGGGATATCGGGTCATGGTGCCGGCAGCCTGATTTCCCAGTGGGGCAGCACTATAAAGTCGCCATGAGTGTGAACTGTCACATTTTGGCAGCCATCCTGATATGACGTTAGATGTTGCTAGGACCTAAAACAATAACAAATAAACAAATCCAGCATCACGGCTCCAAATTCAAATTGTGGTTATAGATATTTGTTGTTTGGGGGTTTTACGTCCTGGCAATATCTATGGTCATATCAGGATGGGCACCGACTTATGACAGACAGTCAGTGCGCACTCATGGTGACTTTATAGTGCTGCCCCACTGAGAAACCACCCTGCCGGCACCCTGGCCTAATTTCCCTGTCAGTTACATTATCATGATGTTGAGCTGACAAGTCCTTGCGCTATCCTAGTAATGCTGAGTGTCAGCCTAGGTAATGACAAGTATCAATTTTGTAAGTCATTGGTTTGATTCGGCCGGAATTCGAACTCCCAACCTTCAGCAGGGAAAGTTACACTGTCTGGAAGTTATATATGTGGAGTATAAACCATTTATACAAACATTATTATGACGCATTATTATATTATATATATATATATATTCCGTGCGATGGATTAGAACCCACAACCCCCAAACCTGCGCGCTGGGCGGTACTCTCTATATATTATATTATGTCTATATATATTTATATATATATATATATTGCATATGTCTATATTATATATATTGTTTATATATATATATATATATATATATATATATATATATATATACATATGATCCAAACGCATTAGGCGAGTATAAAAATACAGAATGGAATTGTTTCTAATTATTGATATTAATTGATATTACTGATATTATTGATAGTATCGATTGTTATACTCTGTAAGACTCCACACTTCGCAGGTGGTGCCACCTGCAGACCATGTCGCCTCCAACGGGTGTCGGCAAGTGTCAGTCGCATACATCTGAATTGGTAAGAGAATACTGGTGACTTACCCTCGATAATGTTTGAGCATCCAACAAATGAGCATCCAGGAACTTACCTATGAAGAGAGAAAGAACAGAGACTGTAATAACTGGATATCATAACCAATATCACATAGTCCTATGAAATGAACTTGAAATGAAATGCTAAGCTAATTGTTCGACTGGTTTTCCTTTTAAGAAAAGACCAGTTTCTTGAGAGCAATAAACGCACTGCTGTTTAACTGGGTTCTACAGTGTAAAGGCCTGGTCACAAGTACACGTTAGTGGACATAGTTGAAGGTAGTGGAGGCTAACGTAGGTCAACATAGTTGAACGTCGTTGAACATACAGGAGAAGTACGGATGCCAGTATGTTCAAGTAAGTTCAACTATGTTCAACCATGTTCAACTACGTTCAACTACGTTCAACTATGTTAGCCTCCACTATGTTCAACTACGTCCACTAACATGTGTGTGACTAGGCCATAAATCTGAACAATCAAGTCTTAAGCTTACGGTGATAATACTTTTTAATTATTTGGTGAATTAACTAATTATACATATTCATATGTATTGTTCTAATAATTATCACTTAGATTTCCTTGGACAATTGATTGATAATTGTGTGCATTAAAAAGAATTTATATCCTTATATATTGTAATATAAACTCTTCATTATGATATTAGTATGATCATCTTTACTTATATCCATTTTCTTGCATCTTTTTATTTTCTATGTACTTCTGTTTCCGTTTTGAAAGTGTTGTAGATTCATCAGATTATACAACTTTAAAAATGGATAACAATTAAATCACAGACAATCTAACCTGATCTCATCACTTACTGGAAATAATCTGTGCAGACTACTTTCAAGAAATAAACCTTCAGAATTTCCTCAGGAGAAGAAACACAACGACGATACCAAAAGTAAATTGTTTGTCAGTTTTATTGACCTCCTCCGTTTTCTGTGAGTTTTCTATTTTCCAAAATATTAAATACTTAGACAAGGTCTGTAGTTTTCTTTCAGCATCAGCACACTGCATATATGTTGTTTTTTTACTTCCTGGCAACATCTAAGGTCATATTAGGATGGTTACCGACTTGTGAGAGTGCGCACTCATGGCGACTTTATAGTTCGTCCCTAATGGGAGTCCAGGTTGCCAGCACCATGACCTGATATCCCACTCAGTCACATTATCCTGATACTGAGCTAACCAGTCCTTGCCCTATCCTAATAATGCTGAGCGCCTGGCTAGGAAGCGACAATTATCCATCTTTAACTTTTAAGTCATTTGTTCGACTCTACCAGGGTAATCTCTTATATAAAGCACAGATAATACAGAGAGATTGCATTATAGGTATTCACAAGTCGTGTATTATATACTGATTATGTAGCCTTACTCATCCAACCTGGAGCACTCCAATTATATTGTCTTGAGAAAGAACACGGTGGGAGAACCCATGATCGTGGTGTTCTCTGTGGCAGAGTGGTTAGAGTGTCTGACTTTTTCTAGGTCGAACTCTTAATCAGAAGGTCAGTGGTTTGATTCCCTATACACCCCCACCTCTGCCAATTTGGATTCCCACCGCTGTGTATAACTTACAGCGTCATCAAAAGCTGGTTGCTCTCATACAATGTCTATGTGGTGTGGGAGGTTAAAAATCCCCTGGGTCGGTAAAAGTGTAGGCTCAGGCTTTCCATCGACAAACTGTCTACTGGTGAAAACAAGTCTATTCAGACTTATCTATGATGGGCAGTATAAATCTTCAAGAAAATGATCAGTTGACAAGAGAGTTCCACATGTATCTGGTGCCAGACTGGCTGCAATATGAACTAAACTGTGCGACAGTCTTAGAAGAACCAAACCTATATAATGGCATCTACGTTGATTTATTAGTAAACAACAACCCAACTTAAATACAATATACCCATCCATCCCTCAGCTGGGCCCCTTTTTGCTGTTACTGTTAGTAATTGCTTTCTTTTTTTTGGTGACTTTTCTTTCTTTTCTTCCTCGTCTTTCTTTTGTAAATGTTTCATCCCCAATTAATTCATTTATTTGTTCACCAAAAAATAAAGGAAAACCCTGCAGAATGCATTTCACACTCAGCGCCTGGTCTTCACAAGCAATGCGCATCACTGTTTATTTTCTGCAAAAATTAAAATATAATAATTTATGGTATGTAAATATTTGTTTCCCTGTAAAAGATCCCTAGATTTATCGGTGAAACTCTGTGTCTCCAGATAATCCTCATCCGGTGGTTCCAGTGCCCTCTCCCAGGGGGCGTCACGCTACAAAAAGGGGGGTAATATGCCCAGTAAAATACAGCTGGAACACCGCCCTCACTGATCCACCGCACCAGCGCTGAAAGGCCGAGTGATTTGTCATCGTACTCACGAAATGTCCACAGCCACTTCAGCGCGCACCACTTACTAACAATTCACACACACCGCATAGTTTACATTATATGTATTACAAACAGAAATGTTATGTATAATGTTATATATATTATATGTGGTATGTATATTATATATATTATATGTATTATATAATAGATCAAATATAATATATTACATAGTATATATATATATTATATAGCAAATATAATGTATTATATATAATATATAGAATATCATATCTTATATCTTATATTTTATATATATTATGTATATTATATTTATTATATGTATTACATGCATTATATGTATTATATGTATTATATGTATTATAGATACTATATATTATGTATATCATATACATTATATATACATTATAGATACTATATATATTATATACATTCTATATATTATAGATACTATATATTATATAAATTTTATATATTATATACATTATACACATTATATATATTATATATATTATATATATATGTTATACATTATACACATTATACTTATATATATTATATATTATACATATTATATATATATTATACATATTATATATATAGTATATATATTATATATATTATATATATATTATATATATATCATATATATCATATATATCATATATTATATATATTATGCAGCAAATGTATAATAATAATAATATAATAACAGAATTCCCTTCTGTGCGTTTATACTTGCATAGTACTTATACATCACACAAACTATATATAAGTCACTATCCACAGTATACTCATTCTCCCTCGATGTGAGGCTGATTATACCGATGTATAAGTCACCAAGAAGGAGAACGTGTGAAAGGGGCTTTTGACAGTGCCTCAAAAAGAGGTAGTCATTCATAGCCTTGTGCTTAGTGACATTGATTATGTTCGTAATACATGAAGTGATAACCAGGTGGTGTCATTGTGTTATACCGAAATTAAAGAGCAGCTGCCATGTTAAGGAAAAAGACACGCAACATGGCTGGTCTGGGCGATATCGATATAAAATGCTAGTCGGTTGGTTGGTTGATGGGGTTTTACTTCCTGGCAACATCTAAGGTCATATCAGGACGGGTACCGACTTGTGACAGTACGCACTCATGGCGACCTTATAGTGCTGCCCCACTGGGAGACCAGGCCTCCAGTACCATAACCTGATATCTCACTCAGTCACATTATCCTGACACCGAGCCAACCAGACATTGCTCCTAATAATGCCGAGTGGCTGGCTAGGAAGCGACAAGCATCAATTTTGTAAGTCATCGGTTTGACGCGACCGGGAATTGAACTCCCGACCTTCCACACGGGAGGCCTGCGCTTTACATGCTAGTCTCTAAATGCTAGTCCCTAAATCCTGGTGTGCATTAGATGACATAATTACTTAGAAGATAATTAAAGTGCTCTTTTCCCCTAGAAATAAACAAAAAGAACATAAGAAGATTCCTAAAGGGGCTGTCACATTAGGTTTTTTTTGCGGGAGCGTATGGCGGTGTAAGCGCGTTACGTCATATACGTCGGCATACGTTGTATACGCTACTCATATGCTACGCATACGCTACTCATACGCTACTCATACGCCGCCAGATGCCGGCGTATGTGAAGCGTATGAGGCATACGCCGCCATACGCTTTCATAAATCCGTCCGTCCAAATTTTTTGTGCATGCTAAAAAAAACTCGACCTATGAGGGCGTATGGCCCATACTGTCAAAAATGTCACAGCACGCTCCCAACGCTCCATACGCTCTCATACGCTCCTCGTACGCTCCTCGTAGGTTCCACATACGCTCAAAACCACCCGAAAGGTCACCAAATGTCATCATAGGCCAGCACGCGCAGGACCTACATAGGTTTTCAATACGCTCCCGCCATACGCCGTAATGTGACAGGGCCTTAAGAAGTGACATAAATTCCACAGCTGAAGCTAGACAGTTCGTTGTTTATAATGGGTATATTAAGCTATGCCAATATTATTAAGAAATGAACACGTGGTAATGATTAAGCTAGATCTATATGTTGTCGGGGGTTGGGTAAGGGGTTTGCAGTTCGAGCAGCCTGGACAACAAACGGTAAGCTCGAGCCAAGCTGTTTCTATTTCATATCAATATTAAAATAGTATTATTAGATTAGATATGATATGTAAGTTATATTCATTATTATATACACATTATTTCATATAAATAGAGAGCCAAAAAGAAAGAGAAGAAAGAGATGGAGAGAGACAGTTTGCTTCTTGGGGTTTAACATCCTAGCAACATCAGGATGGATACTAGACTAGACTGCTGGCTGACCCGATAACCCAATCAGTCACATTATCCTGACACTGAGCAAACCAGTCCTTGCCCCTATCTGATGTAGATATCAGTGATGTGTGTGTATAACAGCCCCATGTTGCAGGTCAGTGATGTAATACTGAGCATCATGCTAGGTGGCGACAAGTATCAATTATGTAAGTCGACTAGTTTGACTTGGCTGGGGTTCGAACCCACGACCGCCCGCACGGGAAACCAGCCAGAGTTCTGATCAATTCGGCCATCTCGTCCGCTGAGAGAGAGAAAGGGAGAGAGAGGGGGGAAAAGAGAGAGAGAAAAGGAGAGAGAAAGAGAGAGAAAGAGAGGGAGAGAGAATGAGAGAAAGAGAGCAGAGAAAGAGAGGGAGAGAGAGGGAAGGGGAGAGAAAGAGAGAAGGAGAGAAAGAGAGAATGAGAGGGAGAGAGAGAAGTAGTGAGAAAGAGAGAGAAGGAGAGAGAAAGAGAGAAAGAGTAAACATGGGAGCGTTCAATTGGATATTTACATATTGACAGCTATTTAGCCATGAGCGAAGTGTTTGTTGGCATGCTACGGGCGGAGATGCCGGATGTGTCTCTGCGCATGTGCGCAACTGAGCGCGTAAGGGTGTGCGCGTGCGCGTGTTTTTGTTCGTGACTGCGCATGTCAGTTTAATGTTGATCCCTAATCCACCCCCACTCCCACCCCCACATCCCCTCTTCACCTCCCACACCCACATCCCACACCCACATCCCACACCCACATCCCCTCTCCACCTCCCACACCCACATTCCACACCCACATCCCACACCCACATCCTACACCCACCTCCCACATCCACCTCCCAAACCCACTTCTCATAGCGGACGCGATGGCCGAATCGGTAGAGCGCAGACTTCCCGTCGGGAGTTCGATTCCCGGTCGAGTCAAATCAATGACTTATAAAATGTATACTTGTCGCTACCTAGCCTGACATTCAGCATTCTAGGATAGGGCAAGGACTGGTTTGCACAGTATCAAGATAATGTGACTGTGTGGGATATCAGGTCATCGTGCTGGCAGCCTGGCCTCTTAGTGGGGCAGTACTATAAAGTCACCATGAGTGCGCACTTCCACAAGTCGGTACCCATCCTGATATGATCTTAGATGTTGCTAGGACGTAAAACAACAGCAACCCACCTCCAACAGCCCACTCCCTCACCCACACCCACCTCCCATACCCACCCTGGCGTTTATTGGAGACTGCTAATTTGCTGCACTTGTGTAATTGTCAGGTCTGTCTCAGAGCTGCAACCCCTGCTATTTAATTAACACCACTCTTTCGCATTAAGCCGAGAGAGAGGCTGCAGAGATTCGAAAATTAAACACCAGTGCGACCGAAGCCGTGAACGGCGTGCAGGTACTCCTAATGCCGGTGTTCACCAGTCTCCAGGTAATTCGAGTGGGTGAGTCAGCGCCTGAGTCAGATAGTAAGTGAGTCAGCGAGTCAGTGCGTCAATGGATAAATCACTAAGTCAGTCAGTCAGTGGATTGTGAGTGTTATTTGTTTGTTGGAGTTTTACGTCTGGCAACATTTAAGGTCATTTCAGGACGAGTACCGACTTCTGACAGTGCACACCCATGGCGGCTTTATAGTGCTGCCCCCTGGGAAATCAGGCAGCGAACACCATGACGCGATTTCTCAGTCAGTCATACACACCCTCCTCATTCCCAGTTTGATCCGTCATGTTGACACCGCTAAGATAGTGGTCCCATGTTGGGGCCACCGTTGCATCATGCGCAGTACCGATGCGATACAGTGGCGATACAGAGGCGGTACTGAGGCAATGCCGAAGCAGTACCGATAAATTACCGACGAGATACCGAGGCGATGCCGTGGTGGTACCGAGGCGGAACCGAAGAGATACCAGGGTGGTATCAATAAAGTACGGAAGCGGAACACAGGAGGTACCGATATGGAAATCATGAAGCGATACTGATAAAGTTCCGATGAGAAACCGAGACGATACCGAGGCGATACCGATGAGACACCGAGGCGGTACCCAGTACTGATAAAGTTATGATGAGAAACCGAGGCGATACTGAGGCGATACCGATGAGACACCGAGGCCATACCGAGGCAGCACCGAGGCGGTGCCGAAGCAGAACCCAGGCAGTACCTGAGGCGATGCCGAAGCGTACTGATAAAGTTCCGATGAGAAACCGCGGCGATACCGCGGCGATACCGAGGCGATACCGAGGCGATACCGAGGCGATACCGAAGCAGCACCGAGGCGATACCAAGGCGATACCCAGTACTAATGAAGTTCCAATGAGAAACCGAGGCGATACCGAGGCGATACCAAGGCAGCACCGACGGTGCCGAAGCGGAACCCAGGCAGTTCCTGAGGCGATGCCAAAGCGGTACTGATAAAGTTCCGATGAGAAACCGAGGCGATGCCGAGGCGATACCGAGGCGGTGCCGAGACGATACGGATGATACACCGATGCAATACCGAGGCAGCACTGAGGCGCCACCGAGGCAGCACCAAAGCTGACAGGGGATTCCCAGACTGCACATGATTCCGACACGGCCGGCTGTTACCAGCGGTCACGGCGGCGCACTGAGGACCAGTGTACACACAGACAGCCGTCCCACCTGTAACATAGGACCAGACATATAGCAGGTGTGTGGGACGGGGTTGTTATACACACACATCACTGACCTGCAGCATGGGGCTGTTGTACACACACCTCACTGACCTGCAACATGGGGCTGTTGTAGACACACATCACTGACCTGCAGCATGGGGCTGTTGTACACACACATCACTGACCTGCAGCATGGGGCTGTTGTACACACACATCACTGACCTGCAGCATGGGGATGTTGTACACACATCACTGACCTGCAGCATGGGGCTGTTGTACACACACATCACTGACCTGCAAATGGGGCTGTTGTAAACACACATCACTGACCTGCAGCATGGGGCTGTTGTTCAGACACATCACTGACCTGCAGCATGGTCTGTTGTACACACACATCACTGAGCTGCAGCATGGGGCTGTTGTACACACACATCACTGACCTGCAGCATGGGGATGTTGTACACACACAACACTGACCTGCACCATGGGGCTGTTGTACACACACATCACTGAGCTGCAACATGGGGATGTTATACACACACATCACTGACCTGCAGCATGGGGATGTTGTACACACACATCACTGACCTGCAGCATGGGGGTGTTGTACACACACCTCACTGAGCTGCAGCTGGTGGTTATTATACACACCTCACTGATCTACAACATGAGGCTGTTGTGCACACAGATCACTGACCTACAGAATTGGGCTGTTGCACAGATCACTGACCTGCAGAAGGGGATGTTGTACACACAAATCACTGACCTAGGGCATGGGTCTGTTGTAAACACAGATCACTGACCTACAGAATGGGGCTGTTGCACAGATCACTGCTATACGGAATGGGGCTGATATACACACAGATCACTGACCTACAGAATGGGGTTGTTGCACAGATCACTGCTATACGGAATGGGGCTGTTATACACACAGATCACTGACCTACAGAATTGGGATGTTGTACACACAGATCACTGACCTACAGCATGGGGCTGTTGTACACACAGATCACTGACCTACACAATTGGGATGTTGTACACACAGATCACTGACTTGCAGATGGGGCTATTGTACAAACAGATCACTGACCTACAGAATTGGGCTGTTGTACACACAGATCACTGACGTGCAGATGGGGTTGTTGTACACACAGATCACTGACCTACAGCATAGGGCTGTTGTACACACAGATCACTGAAGTACAAAATAGGGCTGTTTACACTGTAAGTGGGCTGTTTTGAGAATGGATCACTCACCTATATAACAACTGACAGGCCACACTGATGCACAGGAAGCAGGTGTTTTAGCCACTAGGCCACCCTGCCAGGTCCTACTTATTGTTGCAGATTAGTTTTAACTCAGGGATTAATCATTTTAAGCTGGATGCTAAATGCAAAGCATAATCAGAAGTATTCTATTTCTCAAATATAAATTGTGCACTTGAGCAGGTAGTTAACTCCTTACCCACGACTTACTTGTGCAAAAGACTGATTAACTATGTGTACACCCGCCCTCCCCCCCTCCGCCCCCATCGACCTGGTTGGTGTTTTGAGAATGTAATTTTAGAAAAGGGTAAAGGGTAACGATTTACTCGTGTACCAGGGATGACCTGAGACTGACACTCCCCATACATTATGTAATGCGAAAACTCAGGCCATCATAAAGCTCATTTTCTTACCTAATTATTATTTACAGTATAACCCCGTTAAACCAAACTTGAAGGGACCCTAGAAATCTGTTTGGATTAACCGATCATTGGTTTAACCAAGCTTTGGTTTCGACTTTGACTTGGCTTTGGCAAAAACGCGGGTGCATTATGAATGCAATATACAATGTATGTGAACACTTTGATTTTTGTTTTTTAAGTATATACAGTATAACCCAGTTAAACCAAGCTCGGTTAAACTAAACGATTGGTTAATCCAAACTTTTTTCGGCGGCCCGGTAAAATACTACCATTTATCATATAAAAAAGTCTCAGACGACCTTATAACCACATGAAAGTTTGGTTTAACTATATCGGAAGTGGCCCGGGGCCTGACAATTCTGTTTGGATTAACCGATAATTTGGATTAACCGTCTTTGGTTTAACCAACTTCTTTATATGATAAATGGTAGTATTTTGCCGGGCCGCCGAAAGAAGTTTGGATTAACCGATCGTTTGGTTTAACCGAGCTTGGTTTAACGGGGTTGTACTGTATTACCATGTGGTGTCTATAGCTTTCCTTCTCATTACGACCTTTTTCTTTTTGTGTTTGTTTACATTTTGTTTTAGTAAATGTAATTTCATTCATCCAACAATTTTCTTTTCAGTGCTGGAGCAGTGGTTTGTTTGTTTGTTTTACATCCTAGCAACATCTAAGGTCATATCAGGATGGGTCACGACTTGTGACAGTGCACACTCATGGCAACTTCATAGTGCTGCCCAACTGGGAAATCAGGCTGCCAGCACCATTAGTAACATTATCCTGACACTGAGCTAACCAGTCCTTGCCCTTTCCTATCAATGCTGAGCGCCAGGCTAGGAAGCAACAAGTATCAATTTTTTAAGTCATTGGTTTTTAAACAAATTTCATCAGTGAATATTCCTATCATTTAGAATTGTATTTAGCTTGACCAGAAACTACATGATTGTGAGTTAAAAAAATTCCTGAGTGTCCATTAACACAAAATTGATTGTATGCTTTTACATGTAAAAGCGATGGTTTGAACAAAAACAAACATTTCTCGCCTTGAATATGGCCTATGCTGCCGACACGGCATAAAGCAACCACCAATCAATCAATCCACTCATCTGTCCATCCTTCCATCTATTTATATGTCTGTCTGCCTCCCTGCTGGTGTGTTTGTATGTCTGTCTCTCTATCTTAGTATTCATGGACTCAACGTCAAGTCTTAGTTGTGTTGTAAATATAGTTTATTCATTGAAGGGGGATAAAGTCTTTTGAGAGCGCCATGGCACTGGTCTTCCAGCCATGTGACAATACAGTTATTTACAATATATGTATATGTAGTCTGATATTGTCATCAGCAGCTAGCCCTGGTCAGCAGAAATAACAATATTAATCATTCCAGGACTTACATATGGTATAGTTTGACAATTCACATATAAAATAGTAGTTATATGTTGTATACATACTTAGATACATACATGTGTATTGATTAGGCCTTTACATTACGGAGTGGTTAGGTGCATAGTTTACCTTCACAGGTTTGTATGCCTACTGTGTTGTGAATTGCATAATTATCATGTTGTTGGAGATGGGATTTTGAGATGGAGTGTTAGTAGAATGGTTTGTTTATTCTGTTATGTAGAGTGTGGTTAGCTTGTAGGGGTATGCTTAAAAGGGTAATACCTCAGGTGTGTTTTTTGACTACATGAAGTAGTTTGAGTAAGTAGGTTGTTAGTAATGATGGGATAAACTATCCTTGGAGAATTGTACATTTCAGTAATTTAGTAATTAGTCTAGTACAGACTTTATTAGTGTCTATGTGTATAGTAATACTACCAGACTGATATACATTTTCTGAATTTGCAGGGCAAATAATTTGGAAGGTGGATAACTTGGGTTTGTTGGCAGCAGGTAAAGGAGCGCGTGGGGTGGTGGGAGTAAAGGTGTTATTTCTTTTGGTTTACATTCATTGATTAAAGCTGCCTAACCCGATGAAAATAATGAATCCCGAACAAGTATCTAGACTTGATTGAAAAAAAGCTTTATTTTTCGTGCTATTATTAAGTTGTAGACGGGAACAGCAAATCAATTTAAAACTATTAAAGCCTGTTCATACTGGAGCCTATGACAAGTAGAAATTGTGCGTATTTGTGGTGTTCTCTGTGGCGGAGTGGTTAGAGTGTCTGACTTTTTTCTAGGTCGGACTCCTAATCTGAAGGTCAGTGGTTCGATTCCCTGTGCCCCCACCTCTGCCAATTTGGATTTCCACCGCTGTGTATAACTTACAGCGTCATCAAAGGCCAGTTGCTCTCATACCATGTCTATGTGGTGTGGGAGGTTAAAAATCCCTTGGGTCGGTAAAAGTGTAGGCTTGGGCTTTCTATCGACAAACTGTCTAATGGTGAAAACAAGCCTATTCAGGCTTATCCATGATAGGCAGTAGAAATCTTCAAGAAAAAA
>CM059188.1:103121177-103144596 GCA_030323885.1 Branchipolynoe longqiensis | reverse complement strand
TCCAGGAACATAACACTTTTATTAAGGCAAAGTTGCAGGCCGAAGTTGATAAAGGATATATTTCTCCAACTAATACGCGTCCTACTTGCTCCCATAACATGTTCTGCATACCAAAGGCGGCAGGTTCTGGTTATAGGGTTATAGTAGACTGCAGTAAACCCTATGGGAAGTCAGTGAATAACTTTGTATCAGAAACCTGTTGTAAATTTCGTTATAAAAGTGTCGACACATTATTAAAAATGCTTATACATGGTGACTACATATCGGTGATTGACATTCAGGATGCTTACCGGGCTGTCAGTATTCACCCGTCGGACAGGGATAGGCAAGGTTTGATATGGAATATTAATGGTGTAGACAGATTTTTTTTGGACAATAGGTTATCTATGGGTCTGTCTTCTAGCCCGTATATATTTACAAAAATATCGAACTATTTATATCGTTGTGCTATTCGACACGGTAATGAGCGTGTTGTAAATTACTTAGATGATTTTGCTGTACTAGGTAGGTCATATGAGGACTGTCGGTTAAATCAATTAGAATTGATTTCTATATTGAGGCGCCTAGGCTTCTACATTAATTTTTCAAAATTGGTTACTCCTTCTACAAGTACTAGATTTCTTGGTATTATGATAGACAGTATAACTATGAAAGTGAAATTACCTGTTGATAAATTGATTAAATTGAAGAATCACCTTAATACATTCGTTAACAAGAGAAAAGCAACTAGGAAGGAGTTGGAGCAGTTAGGGGGTCGGTTATCGCACTGTTCTGTGGTAGTTCGTGGTGGTCGTTGCTTCTCGGCTCGTATTCATAGTGCAGTAAAGGCCCTGAAACTTCCTTATCACAGATATAGGATAAACAAAGCGTTTCAGGAAGAGATACAGTGGTGGCTTTCCTATGTGGATCAATTTAACGGTGAACAGAAAATATTGGTAAACCAGGGAGAAACTCTATCTGTTTATACGGACGCTTCACAGCAAGGTTATGGTGCTCTACATGGCAATGACTGGTGCGTAGGTTTTTTCAGAGATAACCAGCCGGTTAATTGTTTAACCCACCATAGAGTGTTAGCGCCTATGGAGTTGGGTCAGTCACACATTAATGTCAAAGAAATGTGGGCAGTTGTGGCGGCTGTTGATCGTTGGTGTGGATTCTGGAGAAATAAAAATGTTGTATTTATAACTGATAATAACACTGTGAGGTCAGCTCTTGTTAAGGGTGTTTCAAAGAATCAGGTTATAATGAATTTACTGAAGCGCATATTTTGGGTTTCCATACGCTATAATTTTAATATAACAGCAGTTCATATTAAGACCAATTATAATATAATATGTGATAGCCTGAGTAGGTGGGTTGCCCCTCAACAGCGAGAAAGAATAGTGCAGGCCGATAAGACTAGGACTTTATGTTGTTCCCATCTGTTCGAGTGATAATGCGTTATGGGACATATTGCTTTGTAGGTCTGGCAACGCTGCAGGCGGAGGCGAAGACAATAGCCATGCAGTATTACGCGCCAAATAGTCGCACCACTCGCTCGACGCAGATAAGAAAGTATTTCATTTTTATAGATCAATTTAAAGGGCTTCTTGCCCCGATACCGTGTCTGTCAAGTCAGGTCGCTTTATACATAGCTTGGTTAGCTCGCAGTTTAACTTACAGTTCTATAACTAACTATTTATCGGCTTTAAATTTTTTCCTAAAAATCTGAGGATGCTGTGCCTATTGATTATAAAAGCCATACGGTGAAAACTACTCTAGGAGGTGTTAAGCGGATTCTTGGGTGTGAGGTAAAATCGGCAAAGCCTCTGCTTCCACGTAATTTATTAGTTATGTTTGAATTTCTAACGGATTCTCTAGGTCATGTGGCAACAAGGGCTGCAATATTAACAGGTTTCCGAGGTTTGTTACGTAAGTGTCAGTTGACACTCTCAGATTCGACCCTGCTGAGGTCGGATTTTGAATTTTTTGCTTGGGGGATGATTGTTTCAGTAAGGCGTTCGAAAACAATTCAATTCAAGGAGCGCAAGTTGCTAATCCCTATAGCTTCGCTTAAAAATAAATCCCTGTGTGCAGTTCATTGGACGAAATTACATTTCACTCAGGTACCCGTGTCTGAGGGCTCAGCAGCTTTTCAAGTGCCTTCGCCGATGGGTGGGTTTAAGCCTTTAACTTACGTTATACTTCAATCGACTATTAAATATCTATGTATATGTTCGGGTTTTAACCCTGATGACTACTCTTGCCATTCCCTTAGGAGAGGTGGCTGCACCTTCCTCCATATGCAGGGGCAACTATAGAAGAGATTAAGGCTCGCGGCGATTGGAAATCAGATTGTGTGTACAAGTACATTACTTTGCCAATTGCTGACCGCATTCTTAATGATATACGAGCTGCAGCATCAATCGATGATTGTTCGTAATAGAATGATGTTTTTTTTTTTTTCTCTTTCTTCTTTTTGGCTGGGTCGGCCGGTAGGCCTTGGCGATGGCCCAGCCAGATATCATTTGACTCGATATTGTACTGATTATTCATTATGTGGTATCATACTGATTATTGCTATGCAACTCATTCGATGATTGTTCATCATGAAAGATGATATTGGTTATTGCTAAGCAAACTTATTCGATGATTGTCCATTATGGGAGCTAATATTGTGCTGATGTTCAAGCATT
The DNA here is from genome assembly GCA_030323885.1 of Branchipolynoe longqiensis. NCBI lineage: Eukaryota > Metazoa > Annelida > Polychaeta > Phyllodocida > Polynoidae > Branchipolynoe > Branchipolynoe longqiensis. The sequence goes on along the minus strand of CM059188.1, from coordinate 103,141,921 downwards.
CATAACACATGTTTGTAGTAGGAATAAATGATGTCGCCCTTATTACTTCTACATCTGACTTCTAGCCTCCTTCGTTACAACTCGTATACAGACCTGTATGCAGATGTAAGAGAGAAGGACTCCCGCTATACTACTTTTGGTCACTCCACTACTGTGGTTCCTGGGTTCGCTACCAGGGGTGCAGGCGGCGCTGTCTGACCACGCCCCCCCACCTTGTGAGGTGCACTAGACCTCACTCGCCTGCTAGCTGCGCCCCAGAGCACAACCTTGAGTTTTTTTTTTTTTTCTTCTTCGGTAGGGCGGTGGCCCAGCCAGATATCATTTGACTCGATATTGTACTGATTATTCATTATGTGGTATCATACTGATTATTGCTATGCAACTCATTCGATGATTGTTCATCATGAAAGATGATATTGGTTATTGCTAAGCAACTTTTTTTTTTTTTTTTTTTCTTATTCGATGATTGTTCATTATGGAGCTAATATTGTGCTGATGTTCAAGCATTCATAACACATGTTTGTAGTAGGAATAAATGATGTCGCCCTTATTCACTTCTACATCTGACTTCTAGCCTCCTTCGTTACACATACTATAGTCTACTAGTAAGTTATATAAGAAACTACTGATAAGATGTATAATATATGCAATGTATAACATAAAATATATTATATAGATATATATAACATAATATATACAGATACTATATACATATAATATATAACATAATATATATGACGTATAATATATATAACATATAATACATATATAATATATTAAATATACAATAATGTATATCTTCATATTATAGTAATATTTATATCATATATACCACATTTCTTTTCGTGTTTTATAATGGGTGGAGAGTTAGAAAAGTGTATGTCTGTATATGGGGGGGGGGGCATGTCCATTTTGTAGACGGGCTGGTTTAGCTGCCTGATTGGAAATTCAGTGACGAGAAGCCTTTGGGAGCTGGAATGGGTGTCGGGTAATCGTGGATCAGAATCTGGACCGTATGGGGATTGAAGTGCGTGGGTGGGTGGGTGGGTGGGTAAGCCAAACAGGGTGTGTGAAGTGCTTCGGTGTCAACATAGTGAATGTGTGGCATTCGACTTCTGGGGTGCAGTAGGAAACTGAAAATGGTTGGTACGGTGTTCATTTGGTATGTTATTTATCCTCCAATATAACGCAATATCTTTGTTTGTTTGTTTGTTTAGCGACTCCTCAGCACAAAAAGTAAACATCGGCTATTTGGGGGGGGGGGGGGGTCATACAGTGGTTAACCAAAATCTGAGTAAAGAAATTACATTTCAAACAGGTAAAATAGAGCACGGAAATGTATGCCAAAAGAGCATACAAATGTCGTAAAATCACAAGTGGTATATGATAAATAAAATCATACAAAATATTTAAGAAACGGGGTGGCCAAATGAGTTGAGTGCCTGCCCGCTTCCCACGTGGCGAGTCATGGGATCGAAGAGCTGTCGAGTCAAACCAATGACTTAAATATTGATACTTGTTGCCACCTATCCTGGCAATGTACATCACTAGTAAAGGGCAAGGAGTAGTGTAATGAGGAAGACCAATTGTGTCAGCATTTAAAATTTCCCCCCACACCTGTTAATGTGAATGAATCGAAAACCAGGCCTCAGGCCCTGACAAAAATGATTTTTTATTTGTTTTTGTGTGGTTAGATTTGTCAATTAAGCACGGGAAAATTTCAATCGTGGACAATTGATCTTCCTCATTCCACTGGTCATTTTGCTATCCTAGTAATGCCGATCACCAGTATTGCTCAGTATCAATATCTAAGTCATCGCTTCGACTTGGCCGCTATTCTATCCCGGCATTCAAATTCCATGACCTGCCGCAAGTAATGTGGGGCACTCAGCTCATTCAGCCGTCCCTTCAGGTTTGACAAATTAAAAGTGTACCAAAATATTTAAGAAAGAACCAAAGAAGAAGGATTGGCATGGTGGTGGTGGTGGTGGTGGGGGGGAGCTGGATGGAAATAGATCCGGTTCAACATGATGATGCGATTCTGATTGGCTGCGGATGTTTAACCAGTTCGTGACTCCGCGGTGAGAGATTGGGAAGGACGCGGGTGGGGGAGGGGAGTGGCGTGTGACTGTGTGTGGGTGTTGGGTGGGTGTGTGGGTGTGGGAGTATAGGCCGGGAATGGAGTGTGTGTGTGTGTGCACAGTCGATTACGCCTGCAGTGTTTGGTGGGAGGTGTGCGCCTTGCACTGAGTGTGTTGGCCTTGCACCCCCAACACCCCACCCCCACCTCCGAACCCCCACCACCATCCCCACCGGGTGTGGTAGCCGAATTGATAGAGCGCAGGCCTCCATTCTCGGTCGAGTCAAACCATTGACTTATAAAATTGATATTTGTCACTTTCTAGCCTGGTGCTCGGCATTAATGGGATAGGGCAATGACTGGTTAGCTCAGTGTCAGGATAATGTAACTGAGTGGGATATTGGGTCGTGGTTGCTGGCAGCCTGATTTCCCAGTGGGGCAGCGCTGTAATGTCACCATGAGTGTGCACTGTCACAAGTCGGTACCCGTCTTGGTATGACCGTAGATGTTGCCAGGATGTAACACTCCAAAAACCAACCAACCAACCACTTGTAAAAATAGTCTTTCGGTCATAATAGCCGAGCTTGGAATCATATCAATATCTCGGGCGATGGAGTTGGGGACCATTCTTATGTAATAGTGATGCAATGTGTGCCCACTTGCTGTGTGACATATAAATAACTATGTGTAAATGTTATGATGTGCGGTGACCGGGATTGCGGTATGATGTCCGGATATTAAGATACAGTTACTAATTACAGAAATGTTCCCTCCATGCACCAGGAAGAGTGCAAATGGAGAGGGGGCATAGATTATTGTTTACTGTACCTGTATGACAACTACTTGTTACCACGGGACTGCTGGGTAAGCACACCCAACCATTCTGCATACATTGGGGTTGAGTGACAGGTGCCGCCTCTTGGGCACCACCCCTCCCAGGCTGCAGAGGTCTCTGATTGGCTGGCTGTGTGAGCCCAGTCACCCTTGTACTCCTTGCGCTTGTTGGACAGACCACACACGCTTACTCTAGAGATACCAAAGGAAGCAGTTCACCACTGAGCTGTGTGTAACACCCATAGGACTTAGGTTCAATAGGCTGTAGGCACTGATTTTGACTGCAGAAGCTATGTGGGTCTGTGTAGCAGGTTGTAAGTGAGTCAAGATGGCAGGTCACTAGTAGGTGAACAAGAGTTGTAGCAATAAAGCTCAACCTTATCACTGTCAATCTTGTGTGACTTGTCTCCCTTTCTTTCTTATGAGTTGTGTTTTGGTATTTAGTGGGGAGGAAGGAGACTGGCAGACAGTTGCCAGGATCCTCTTGATAGTAGTGAGTATAAGAGGAGAAACTGGAAACGGCCAAACAACCAGTTATTCTTCACACTGGTGAAGTATTAAATGGTGAAGGAGCTGTTACAGGTGCAGCTAAGAACACTGAAAGGGTTCAGGCACAAAAACTGACAAATTCATTTGAGTTGTTTTCTTAAAATAGAATTTATTGTTGCGCTTTCCAGTTATAGTCTATCAATCTCATTGAGTAGGACATTATATAGGGGGATGTGGCAGCTTCTGGGAAAAAAAAAAACACCCAACCAGATTTGATTATCGGAATGATGGCAGCTTCTGCGCAAGCGTGGTAGTCATGATTTCATTTCGGCCCAAATGGCGTTTGTCGGTTTTTGCGCCTGAACTATACAAATAGTGGTTGTAGAAGAACTGGTGTTGGTGCTTGGTGATATTCTTGTTTTATTGGCGTTTTGATTGGTTGCCATGGTGATATATTTGATTAGCAACGCTATTTTTATTGGTGGCTGTGTTGGTCTCGCCTTAGTGCTACTGTCAGTGCTAAGCAAGATTTGATTGGTGGTTGTATATTTATTGGATTTAGTGACAATTGTGGTGGCAGTTTGGTGTTGTACCAATTTTATTGTTGCTAGTGCCCTTATATATATATTAAAAAAAGGAGCGGAACGTAGCTGAGGCAGTCGAGTGTCCACCTCTGAATGTGTCGGACATCCTATCGATCCTGCTCAGTGGACCCATTTGCAGTTTGGGCTATTTTCCGTTCCAACCAGTGCTCCACAACTGGTTCATCAAAGGCTGCTGTATATGCTGTCATCTCTGTGGAAAAGTGCATATAAAAGACCCCTTGCTGCTTATCGGAAAGAGTAGCCTATGTCGTGGCAGCAGGTTTCCTTCAAAGAAATGTCAGAATGACCATATGTTTGACGTGCAATAGCCGATGATAAAAATCAATGTGCTCTAGAGGCATTGTTAAATAAAACAAAAATGTGTGTTTTCTTATGGTTGCAGTCTTTCAATTGGTGTTCGATATGGAGGACTAGTGTTGATGGTCTTGGTATCAAATTTACAAAACCGAAACAAATATCTAGATTCAGCTCTACATATTCTAACTTAGATACTGGTGCACTTACTAACTAATGTTGCCACATTCAAAGGGGATACTGAATCAATTTAATAGACTAGATCATCATTCCTACTCCATCATCATCATCATCATCATCATGCTGTCGGTCGCCATGCGACAAAGACTGCTTTCATTACTTGGCTGCTGCTTTCCATTTAGCTCTTTGCTGTGAGAGTTGTGTCCATGAGTCGGTCTTAATGTCTCTCAGCTTCAGGTTTCTCTTGATGGTATCCTTGAACCGGAGACGAGGGCGCCCTCTCTTTCTGTAGCCAGAAGACAGTTGAGAATAGAGGATCTGCTTTGGTAGCCTGTCTGATGACATCCTCATGAGGTGTCCAGTCCACCGGAGATTCTTTTTGATCAGAAGATCTTCCATAGAGGGCAGCCCCGTTCATTCGAGTATTTCCTTATTTGTCCCATTGCCCTTCCTACTCCTCATGCGCTGAAAATGGCGTCGAGAGCAAAACACAGACGGACGGCCATTGAGTTTGCTGATATGCATAAGGCAAAACTTCGATTATATTCAAAATTAATAGAAACACATAACAATTTGCATAAACATGGATGCACACATGCAATATAATGATATTATGAATATATTTAAGACAAAACTAGCCATAGTTCAGCATTTTGAGCTAAGAAACATACAATTCCACACAAAACAATCAGTGATATCCACATCACCATTATTAATTCTTGTTCAAAATATTAAAATGCCAACTCTTTCAACATACACTTGTTTCAGAGAAATATATAACCAATATCTGATTAACCCTACTCTTTTTCTAGTTCTACATATGTCATTAGCCATAGGATATCAATAAAAACATGATTAAAATAAGTAAAACTGACTCTGGCTATGGCTCTAACACTAGTCTGAGTGCCCATATTTGTCTAAATCTAAATGCAGATGACATAAGATGTGCTGATTAGATTGATGTAAATGCAATGCTAGATAAAAGATTAACATCTTAATTTATTATATATATATTTTTACTTGGTATTCTATGTTTGAACCAGAGCTGAAATGAGCTGAAACTACCACATTTCATAGCTGCACATTTCATAGCTTCGCGCTGGTTTGTTTTGCTTTGACGCATCCCACAATGCACCGCGCCACTGGAATGGCAAACCTGTCTATAGAGCCTATTATTGCAAAAGCCTATTGTTCAGTCTGATTTTTGACATGCTTGCCCAAATTTATTTGGGTTTTTTGCACTTCAAATATCTCCAAAGTTAGCCATTGAGAATCAAAGTTACTTCGAACTAAAAGTAAGGTAGGTTATAACAAGGTTAGTCATTGGAGTTTTACGTCCTGTCAACATCTAAGGTCATATCAGGACAGGTGGTTATAACAATGAACCTAATATATTTATCTAAGAAAAATTACAGAAATTCAGAATCATCAGACTATTCACCTTTAACAAAACAAAACAACAACAAAAGAGAATACTCTCTAAATCGACTGACCATGGGACCAACTTTAATTTAAATGGTCCATTTAGGGAGGTGGTCGGCTTAGGGAGTTTTTTTGTCATTACAATTGTATTGCGTGGGTGATCGTTTGGGACCCAAATGAAGCGATCGATATAGGGGAGAGGCCAATCTGTGGAGGTGGTCAGTTAGAGAGGTTTTACTGAAGTAATAAAAGATAAATATTAAAAGAAATAATTGTGATATTCCCTGTCCTGATATGACCTTAAATGTTGCCAAGTCGTAAAACTGCAACAACCAACCAACCAAATTGGTGCTGCGGTTGGTGACAGTGGGATGTGTACCGAAGGTTCGATGTTAGTATTGGCGGACGTGTTATTGGCAGTATTTCAGGCAGTGGAGAGTGTAGTATATTGACCTTTGATGGTGGCAGTTGTTTGTGATGGTAGGAGCAAAAGCTTCCTTTGGATTGCTGACTGCGCTACGCGTGTGTGTAGTGTGTGTGGTGTGTGTACGCTGTGTGGATGGTGTGTGTGTGCCGTGTGTTTGTGGTTGGTTGGTGGTTCATTGTTGAAGTTTTACATCCTGGCAACATCTAAAGTCGTATCAGGACGGATACCGACTGGTGACAGTGCACACTCATGGCGACTTTACAGTGCTGCCCCACTGAGAAATCAGACCGCCGGTACCTTGACCTAATATCCCACTCAGTCCCATTATCCTGACTCTGAGTTAACCAGTCCTTGCCCTATCCTATTAATGCCGAGCGCCAGGCTAGGAACCGACAAGTATCAATTTGATAAGTTATTGGTTTGACTCGACCGGGAACCAAACTCCTGACCTTCCGCACGCGAGGCCCTCGCTCTACCGATTCGGCCGCCGCGCCCGATGTGTGTGTGTGTGGGGGGTGAGTGGGTGTGAGTCCCAGCGGCCAACAAAACAAACCGACATTGTTTGACGAGGGAGTGTTTGTTGTGAACTCTCCACTCCAGCCTCCCGCCAATACCTGTCTGTCCCAGTGAGCTGCTCCCGACCCCTCTACCACCGCTCCCCGCCGGCCGCACAGTGAGCTGCTCCCGGCTCCTCCACCACCGCTTCCCGCCGGCCGCACAGTGAGCTGCTCCCGGCCCCTCTACCACCGCTTCCCACCCGCCGCACAGTGAGCTGCTCCCGGCTCCTACACCACCGCTTCCCGCCGGCCGCACAGTGAGCTGCTCCCGGCTCCTCTACCACCGCTTCCCGCCGGCCCAACAGTGAGCTGCTTCCGGCCCCTCCACCACCTCGTCCAGCCTCCCTCCCGCCAGCCCCACACTGAGCTGCTCCCGGCCCCTCCACCACCGCGTCCCGCCTACTTCCCACCGCCGCAAACTGAGCTGCTCCCGGCCCCTCTACCACAGCGTCCCGAAGGCCCCACATTGAGCTGCTCCCGGCTCCTCCACCACTGCTTCCCGCCTACTTCCCGCCGGCCGCACACCAGACGGGATGGCCGAATGAGTTAGAGTGTCCGTCTCCCGTGCTGGTAGATTGTGGGGTCGTGGGTTCGAGTCCCGGTCGAGTCAAACCAATGACTTTAAAATTGATACTTGTCGCTTCCTAGCCAGGCGCTCGGCATTATTAGGATAGGGCAAGGACTGGTGTGCTCAGTGTCAGGATAATGTGACTGAGTGGGATACCAGGTCATGGTGCCGGTGGCCTGGTTTCCAGTGGGACAGCACTATAAAGTCGCCATGAGTGCGCACTGTCACAAGTCGGTGCCCGTCCTGATATGACCTTAGATGTTGCTAGGACGTAAAACAACAACAAACAAACCGCACACTGAGCTGCTCCCGGCCCCTCTACCACAGCGTCCCGCAGGCCCCACACTGAGCTGCTCCCGGCCCCTCCACCACCGCGTCCCGCCTACTTTCCGCCGGCCGCACACTGAGCTGTTCCCGCCCCCTCCACCACTGCGTCCCACCTCCCTCCCGCCGGCCCCACACTGAGCTGTTCCCGGCCCCTCCACCACTGCGTCCCACATCCCGCCTCCCTCCCGCCGGCCCCACACTGAGCTGATCCCGGCCCCTCCACTACCGCTCCCTGCAGGCCCCACGCGGCGCTGATTCTGGCCCCTCCACCACCGCCTGCCGCCGGACCAACACTGAGCAGATCCAGGCCCCTCCAACACCGCTCCCCGCCGGACCAATACGGAGCAGATCCCGGCCCCTCCACCACCGCTCCCCGCCGACCCCACACGCTGAGCTCCTCCAGGACCAGCTGCACTAGTGACTCAATTTGCACACTGCACCGCCCGCTCGACCACCCCGCCGTTAACTGGTTAATCAAATAAGCAAAACACCCCAGGTGTGTGGACGATCGGTGGGTAGTGCTATCGCGGCTCTTCGTCGTCATGGTGACCACTAATCAAACTAAGCATTACTGAGGCATTAACAAAAAATTGATATCCACATAGTAAATTAGTTAGTGATAATGATTAAAAAGTCAGTCATCGGGTACTGACAGAAATATGCTTATGTAAGTACATGTGATGTATAACGAATTATGCGAGTATAAAGATACATAAGGGAATTATTATCATTAAGGTTATTCTCCATATGACCCAACACTTGGAACTCGATTCAATGCAATCTCATACAGCAAAACTCTGCAGTTAAAGTATTGTTACTGTCATACAAATTGATCTTTGGCATCTCTGACATCTCCAGAAATTACTAGATATATTCACAAGACATTTAAAAAAAATGAAAATATATAGGATGAAACATTTAAGGAAGATTAAACTTGGCAATGACTGTATGTCTAAGTCGGGCACACATAATGATTGCTTCCCCGAGCTTTAAGGCCCATTCAGACCTTACTGGACTGAGTACCCGACACCACCGGCCAAAGAATTGTCTAGTCCGGCGGTGTTCGGTGTTGAACTGTTGCAACGGCCACTGGATGAAATGGATGCTAAACGGATATTAACGAATGATCAACGGACGAGAACCGGACAGCAACCAAATGTCAAACAGACGGACCGGACACCAACCGGAACCAACCGGACACCTACCGGACACCTACCAGACATGCCAAAAACCAACGGACCGAATTCCTGCAGCACCATCAATGGACTCTTCAGGATACAAAACGGACACCTAACGGATGAGTAATGGACATGAAACGGGCGAAACAGACAAAACAGACTTAAAACAGATACCAACCGTACACTTCAGTCCGGTGGGGTCCGGTACAAGTTTTGTGCATGTTCAAAACTTACACCGGACACCGCCGGATACCACCAGACACCGCCGGACAGATAACGGACACGCCGGATGCCAACCATATATAAACCGTACATTGCCATATTTCACCGGACAGTGTCCGTTTTCTATCTGATTCCTCAATCCGGTGAGGTCTGACTGGGGCTTAAACACAAGACCGTAGTGTGGAATTCAAACGCCGAGTGGCGCCACTAGTAGTAGTTCATTCAGAGTTTTGTTTGTATTCTATTTTGGAGTTTAACGTCCTCGCAACATATAAGGTTCATATCAGGACGGGGATTCAGAGTAGCTACCCGTATTTTATAATGGACCTTTTCACTGGAGCATGCGCAGTGAGCTGCTACCCAGAACACTGGTTCATGCAACAACCACCAGAGGGCAGGTTGCTGGTGGAAATCCTCTATGATTATGAGACCTTTCCCCCCGGAACTTGCTGCACGGTGAGCTTCTGATTCGAAACATTGGCTTTCTCCACTACCCGCCAGATGGCGGGTCAGTGGTGGAAATCATCTGTTGCGAGGAGAATTTTTTTTATTTTTTTTACGAACGTCGATGTAGTATTTTCGGCTGGAGGCACCTCCGGGTAGGGGGGGGGTCGAGAGGGTTGGCGGGGGGGGGGGGGCTTCGACACACATTAAAAAAATTATTGTTGTGTGTGATGGTGTATTTATGCTGCCCATAACGGTTAAGGACTTGTTTCACTACTAGACAGTAATAGTCTCATGGTTCCCCTTTGTAAAATTATGCAGATTTTAGGCTTAGAGTCGACAGTTATCAAATATAGGTGTAATGTTAAGAGTTGTGGAGCAGGAGGGATAATTCTAGTATATTGGAAAGGAAAATAAAAGGTAGATTAAGTTAGGCTGGGTAAATATTAAGGGGTCAAGAACCAGTAGAAGCATGTGTGTAGCAATGAGAAATAATGTAGACCACTGTGTCGGTCCAGGTCCACGTGGGAAGGGGGATAATACGGTAAAACGGATGTACCAGGTAGTGCATCGGTAGGTGAATTGTGTGTAAGAGGAGCTGCCGGGCAGTAGAGCATGGAGACAGGCCACGAAGAGGCTGGTCTGCAGCTGGACAGTGGTCAAAGTAGGCTGGTGCTTGGAGAGTGGTCAAGCTAGATATAAGGCTGTACTGGGAGGGGGGGGGGGAGAGTACAGTTGGAGCCTTTTTCACAGAGCAGTGAAAAAGGAGCAGGACCACACGGGTGAGATAGACTTTGTATTAGTATTGGTTGAAGAGAGGGGTATTGAATTGTCTGTATTGTATTGTATGGTATTGTACATGTGAAGTATTGCTCAGTTCTTGGAAACAAAATAAAACAAAATATCAATCAGCACCTGTTTTGTTACTTTCAGATGCGTAGCTATCTACTGCATGCATTATTTCTCTGTTGGTAAGCATTCTCCCACATCTCCCTACCCTCCTCTGTGTGTGAGTCTGTTGCTTCTACAATTTGTTCGTTGTTTCGATATCTATAGTTATTTTCCCCGACTGCCTTCACCTTGTTGTGTTAGTGGTCATTAGTTTTGGTTGGGTCTTGAGGTTTACCTACCCATGTTTCAACGCTAATCTAATCGTGTGAGCACCAAACCACACAGACTAGCACTATGTGCTGCGCTGAAAAGAAAGAAATGATAACAAAGATGAAGAAGTAATATTCTACTACTAGGGCTAGTCTACACTGACTATTCATCTGCGTGTGCATGAGTCATGGGGCCTACTGTATGCACATGTCGGCCCGGATTGGTCTGGGACGGGCGGGGCGGGGCGGGGCGGGGCGGGGCGGGGCGGGGCGGGGCGGGGCGGGGCGTGGTGGCATCTCCAGGGGGGGGGGGGTGAGCGAGAGGGTGGGGAGGGAAGGAGGGTGGGTGGGTGGGGAGGAAGGGTTGGCGGGAGTGTAGGTCGGGGTCAGGCGGCATCACCGGGGGAAGGGTGGGCGGGGGTGGGTGGGTAGATGTTAATGCGCGCATGTTCTTCCTGTATGCACCTCACCCGTACTGAAAGTGCATGTGTTATCCTGGTAATCTCACAGGGCTGTTCGGGGTAGTATTCAGGTGCATGTGCAGAGTGGTACAACACCCGCCTCTTGTGATAGAGGTTGTGGGTTCAGTCTTTGGTTGGTTCAACTTCCAAAACTTCACACACACACACACACGCACACGCACACGCACACACACACACACGCACACGATTCGGGTGGCACTTCTCGCTACCTTACAGGGTGATTTCATTAGTAGTAGTAAACATCACTACATGTATAGTGATTTAAATATATTAAAATAGCCCAAATAGTGCTCTACAGATGAGAATGCCGTTTCACTTTTATAAAGTTCTTTCGAGTTGTGTTCGTGTAATGTGTAAGTAACCCTTATCCGCTCCTCCCCTCACTCCAAACACCACTCACCCTCACCCACTCACTCACCCTCACCCTCACCCTCACCCTCACCCTCACCCACACCCACACCCACACGCTCACACTCACACTCATCCTAACCCACACCCTCACCGTCACCCACACACTCACCCACACGCTCACTCTGACCCACACACTCACACTCATCCCAACCCACACCATCACCATCACCCACACGCTCACCCACACGCTTACCCACACGCTCACCCTCACCCACACACTCACCCTCACCCACACGCTCACCCTCACCCACACGCTCACCCACACACTCACCCTCACCCACACACTCACCCACACACTCACCCTCACTCTCACCCACACGCTCACTCACACACTCACTCAATCTTACCCACACACTCACTCTCACCCACACACTCACTCTCATCCACACGCTCACTCTCACCCACTCACTCACCCAACAACCCACTCACTCTCACCCACGCACTCACTCTCACCCACACACTCACTCTCACTCTCACTGCCACTCTCACCCACACGCTCACCCACATACTCACCCTCACCCTCACTCTCACCCTCACTCTCACCCACATGCTCACTCACCCTCACCCTCACTCTTACCCTCACTATCACCCTCACTCTCACAATACACCCTACATCACCCTCAACCACCCACTCACCCACACAACTCACCCTCACTTCACACCCTACCCACACGCTCACCCACTCACCCCACAACGCACACTCTCACTACACATACACTCACTCTCACCCACACGCTCACTCTCACCCACACGCTCACTCTCACCCACACGCTCACTCTCACCCACACACTCACTCTCACCCACATACTCACTCTCACCCACACACTCACTCTCACCCACACACTCACTCTCACCCACACACTCACTCTCACCCACACACTCACCCTCACTCTCACTGTCACCCTCATCCTCCCTTTCATCATTCTCCCCTCACCACAGGGGTTTGTTTGTTGTTGGTTTACGTCCTAGCAACATCTAAGGTCATATCAGGACGGGTACCAACTTGTGACAGTGCGCACTTATGCCGACTTTATAGTGCTGTCCCACTGAGAAACCAGGGCACTGGCACCATGACTTGATATCCAACTCAATCACATTATCCTGACACTGAGCACACCAGTCCTTGCCCTATCCTAATAATGCCGAGCGCCTGGCTAGGAAGCGACGAGTATTAATTTTAAAGTCATTGGTTTGAATCGACCAGGGTTCGAACCCACGATCTACCAGCACGGGAGACGGACGCTCTAACTCATTCGGCCATCCAGCCTGGTTCATACACAGGGAAGACTCTCTTCTAATTCCACCCCCACCACACCCTCACCACCACCACCCACACCCTCACCATCCCCATACCATCACCACCACCCACACGCTCACCTCCCCCCCTCCCCACCTCCGCCACCCACACCCTCACCACTACCATCACCACCACTCACACCTTCACCCCTCCCCACCTCCTCACCTCCATCACTACCGCCACCCACACCCTCACTTCCCCCCCACCGCCACCGCCACCACCACCACCCACACTCCCACCTCCACTCCAACCTCTACACCTTCAACCTCAATGCTCGCCCCCACCTCTACTGCAACCCCACATCCATTCCCTTTCCCCCCCATCCATCCCTCCCCCACCCCCCATCCTATCCCACCCCCACGCTCATCCTCACCTCCACTCTCACCTTAATCAGCCCCTCCCCCTCAACCCATCAGTCTCACCTCCACTCCCACCTCCATCCCTTCCCTCCTCTCACCCTCAACACACTCCCACCCTATCCCACCCCCACGCTTATCCTCCCCACACACCACCACCCCCAACTCTCACTCTTCACTTGCATCTTACCCGAACTTCATCTCTGTTCCTAGACGGCCACACACGAGTGCTGGGCTGGAAATTGGTCACGTGGCATTTACAAAAAAAAAAGCACAAAAAATAGAGAGAGGTTTCTGGAATTCCTGCGGAGCGCTGTCAGTGTGGGTGAGGAGTTACTCACTGGTGAGGACTCCCTGACGTCCCGTCTATCAACTGACTGCTCCCTGATACTGATAACCCTCGTCCACGTACAGTTTTACTCTGCGTCTCCACATCCCGCCTAAGTGCACACTTAGATGTTGCTAGGATGTAAAACAACAACAAACAAGTGCACTTGGGCCCACTGATATTAACTCTGTTCTATGCAGCTTTCGAAATAAGAGTTTTTCTGTTTGTTTGCGACAAGTGGAAATTCAGACGGACAAGTGAAAATCACACCAGACTTGTCTGGAGGACAAGTAGAATTTTGTGCTTATTTGTATATATACTGTATATATCCTCCGGTGGGACTGACACTGCTCTACATCCGGTGGAGGTGAGGAGGTCACAGGTGGTGCCACCAGTACATTGTTGGGTCTTACGGAGTATAAGAATAATAATAATTTCCTTACATATCTTTATACTAACATAATTCTCTATACAACACATATATTAATTGTTATCCAAGTGGTACACAATTTGTGAGAACGACCCATGTATAATATATAACATGTACATAAGGACAACTGGAAATTGAGCCGGACAAGTGAAAATCACACCAGAGTTGTCCAGTGGACAACTGAACAAATTTGCTTATTTCTATCACTTTTATGGTATTGTCATGGGGGTGTTGAAAATGGGAAATATTGCGACTAGAGCGGGTCTCGAACCCACATCTCTTTGCATTCCGGGCCAGTGTGCTAACTATTACACCACCTAGGCTCCCTGATATCAACACACTACCCATGTCTACCTGTCTATGCGGCTCCTTGCCTGAGAGGTCAGTGCAGACTACTACACTCATCCCCCTGGAATTGTAAGTCTTTTAATGCTTACAATTACATACATACAGGCAATGCACTTACATATACATACACAGGGTAGGTTCAACAACTATACAGCGCGTAGCTTGTACAGGATCATGGTCACGGCAACCAGTGTCATGGGGGTGATGAAAATGGGAAATATTGCGCCTAGAGCGGGACTCGAACCCACATCTCTTTACATTCCGGGCCAGTGTGCTAACCATTACACCACCTAGGCTCCCTGATATCAACACACTACCTGCGCATACCGGTCTATGCGGCTCCTTGCCTGAGAGGTCAGTGCAGACCACTACAGTATATTAAAATTAAGGGTACATCCCCTGTAAGTGGCGTTTTGGTAGATCGAGGGATCCGAACACATGTGTTTCGAACCAAGAGTTAAAAATTGATACTTGTCGCTTCCTAGCCAGGCACTCGGCATTATTAGGATAGGGCAAGGACTGATTGGCTCAGTGTCAGGATAATGCGATTGAGTGGGATATCAGGTCATGGTGCTGGTAGCCTGGTCTCACAGTGGGGCAGCACTGCAAAGTCGCTATGAGTGCGCACTGTCACAAGTCGGTACCCATCCTGATATGACCATAGATGTTGCCAGGATGTAAAACTCCAACAACCAACCATACATGTTGCTAGGACGTAAAACAACAACAAACATACAAACTTACTGCCTATGCACCCCTCTGCCCCCCTGCCCGAGTTGCTCCACACACGAGACCCGCTCGCGAGCTGAGGTTGCTGTTCTTGCATAGCAATAAATAATGCAATAACGTAATTATTGACTCTTGTCTCGTTGTATGTGTCTTTATGTGTCTGTGCTAGCAATGTAAAAACATTGCAATGTGCAATCTTAATGAACGCCTTGGTGCTAAATTAGCCACTTTCTTTAATAAGTAGATGAGTTATATTGTAATACTGGGCACCACATATTTGGTCTCCACGTTACAATGCTGATAATTAATTCTGTCTTTTATTGATAGCAAGTCAAATGAGTTATATTGTAATACTGGGCACCATATATTTGGTAGCAAGTCAAATAATTATTATAGCCTCTGTCTATTAGGTATGTTAGTAGTTCTACATGTATTGAATCTATCACACAAAATATATCTAAGTTATACTTGTATGATTTTGCGTTAGAGTGAAAATGTGAAAATTTACACATTTACCCAAACTTTTGTTTCCAACTTTTTCCAACTTTTTTCTTGTAAGACATAACATTGTAATCAATAAAATTTTGTTTGACTTTGTGTATGTTAAAATGATGTTCTGGATATGTATTTGATTTTTATGTTACTCGAGTGATAATAAAGTATTGCTCAATTTGTATAACATCTAAATCAAAATTTGAAATGTATTTCTCTCAACTCTGTCAGATGTACAACATGCAAACCTCGTAGAAACATTGATTCTACTAATATTTGGGATGTTTTTTTGCTATAATTTGGAAGGTTTTCAGTTTTTGTTTCCATGTCACACTTTAGCGCCCAGTTTCAGAGAATGACCCAGATAATAGATACAATTATTTATAACAATTCAATTATTTGTACATGACAAAAATATACTGGAAATTCTAATGTTGAAATAATAGGGACTGTTTTGGTGGGAGACTAGTGTCCTCATTGCACACTAAGTAGCAGTGACAGGTTTTGGGGAAGAGCGGGAGGCGGCCTATATTTCTTTTTTCACCAAAGCGCTTATCCAGAAAGCCAAAGCGCTTAAAAGCAGAAATACCACAGCACCAGTCAAATGCAGAGACGTTCGGAAAAGTGCTAACTAAACCTATTCCCAAAATCCCACAAAAGTGACAACATTTTCTCTTTAAATATTAATAATTACAATGTCAAGAATTATTTTAAATTAAATTTGATGAAATAAGTGGTACATGCATAGCCTGCCACTACCACTATTATCATCACTACCCATACCATTGCTACCAGCAGCCCCAGTTTTTTTTTTCTTGAAGATTTATACTGCCTATCATGGATAAGTCTGAATAGACTTGTTTTCACCATTAGACAGTTTGTTGATAGAAAACCCGAGCCTACACTTTTACCGACCCAAGGGGTTTTTAACTTCCCACACCACATAGAGATGGTATGAGAGCAACCAGCCTTTGATGACACTGTAAGTTATACACAGCAGTGGAAATCCAAATTGGCAGAGTTGGGGGGCACAGGGAATCGAACCGCCGACCTTCAGATTAGGACTCCGACCTCGAAAAACAGTCAGAGACTCTAACTACTCTGCCACATAGAACACCACAGTTAATAATACAATCATAGAAATTGTAATAATGGCAATAGTTGTAGCAGCACTAGTATTAGTAGTAGTAATATTAATAGCAAAAGCAATAACGAAGGAGATAACAATAGCGATAGCGACAACTATAATGATGTTACCAATAATGATAATAATAATGATAGCAATAACAATGTCACTAATGATAGCAATAACATAGGACTCATGATAGCAACAACTATCTCAAGGACGACAGTACGAACAATAGCAATAAAGATAGCAACAACTGTACCAATACCGAAAGTAGTAGCAATAGCAATAATAATGGCAATATTGTTAGCAATAATGATAGCAATAACAAGGTTAATAACTATAGCCATAACAATAGCGATAACAATAGTGGTGGCGACAGCAGTAACAATAGTCATAGCAAAATAACCACTTAAAGGATAGTTGGTTGGTTGATTGTTGGAGTTTTAGGTCCTGGTAACATATATGGTCATATCAGGACAGGTAGCAGTGGAATGAGGAACACCAACTGTCCACGATTGAAAGTTACACTTCTTAATGGATGAATGTAAAAAAAACATCAAACAACTAAAAGAAACAACCCAAGAAAAACACCACACACACATAAGAACCGAGTAGAAAACTACGCCCCCCTACCCCCCAATGAATCATCTCTCATGGCTGTGTATAGAATGTCCATTATCTCCTCTTGTTTGTGTCCTCAGAGGGTCCACAGAGCATTGCTGGATGCACGGCCAAGGTCTCTTTGAAATACCAGTTGTAAGGATGTGTAGGGCGAGCCGGTGGAAACCCTCTGTGTCGGTTGGTTGGTTGGTTGATTATTGGAGTTTTATGTCCTGGCAACATCTAAGGTCATATCAGGATGAGTACCGACTCTTGACAGTGCACACTCATGGCAACCGTTATAGTGCTGCCCCCAATGGGAAATCAGGCCACCGTCACCATGCCCCCATATCCCACTCAGTCACATTATCCTGACACTGATTCAACCAGTCCTTTCCCTATCTTAATAATGCCGGGTGTCTGGCTGGGAAGCGACAAGTATCAATTTTTCAGTCATTGGTTTGACTCGACCAGCGTTTCCATGTTCTACCAAAGCAGGAGTTCGGCCATCCTGCCTTTCGGCCATCCTGTCTGGTTCCCTGTGTACCGTCAGGGGCGCGAGGGGCTGTGTCACCAGGGGCACCATGTGATGTTGGTTGTTGGAGTTTTACGTCCTAGAAACATCTAAGGTCATATCAGGATGGGGCGACCAGACGGGATGGCCGAATGAGTTAGAGCGTCCGTCTCCCGTGCTGGTAGACCCCACGTGGGTTCGAACCCTGGTCGAGTCAAACTGATGACTTAAAAATTGATACTTGTCGCTTCCTAGCCAGGCGCTCGGCATTATTAGGACCGGGCAAGGACTGGTGGGCTCAGTGTCAGGATAATGTGACTGAGTGGGATATCAGGTCATGGTGCCAACGGCCTGGTTTCCCAGTGGGACAGCACTATAAAGTCGCCATGAGTGCGCACTGTCACAAGTCGGCACCGTCCTGATATGAACCTAGATGATGCTAGGACGTAAAACAACAACAAACAAACATCAGGACGGGGCACTACATGAAGCCACAAAGTGTGGTGAAGGCATCAAATTTTAGAAACCCAAAACAATGACCTAGATTCGATCCTACATTTGCACCTTAGATTCTGGTGCCCTTATTAAAGTTTCATAGTCCGATGCTTTTGAGTTTCTGTCATTTTCTGCGATAAATATATTCAGTTGATTATTATAATCTACGTCGCTTTAGTTTGAAGTAACTTTAATTTTTAATGGCTAACATTTGAGATATTTGAAGTGCAAACATGCTAAATTAATTTTGGCAAGTGTGCCAAAATTCTGACACCATAGGCTTCTGCAGTAACAGGTTCTATTAATTTGCCTCAGTATTCCCTTCTATATGGCAACAAATGCTTAATCAGGGCATCAGTGTCTAAGTTAGATATGTAGAACCAAATCTAGATAATTGTTTTGGTTTTGAAAATGTTATGTTCTCATCGGACTGTATAGCTTTAAGCATTTTCTGTTGCATAGAAATAAATACTAAGTTAATTTAATAGGATCTCTTACTGTTGTCGTGGGGGGTGATGAAAAAGGGAAATATTGCGCCTAGAGTGGGACTCGAACCCACATCTCTTTGCATTCCGGGCCAGTATGCTAACCCTTACACCACCTAGGCTTCCTGATGTCACCACACTACCCACGCCTACCTATCTATGTGGTTACTTGCCTGAGAGGTCAGTGCAGACCAATACACTGTTGAGACCTACGCCGAGTATATCTCCAAATGAAACATTTAAAATAAAAGTTAATTTGAAGGTTAATTATAATTATCAACTTAGAATGTTTAACTTGAAAAAAAAGAAAGATGCTCAGCTCATTAGGCCATCCCGTCTGGTAGACAAACCCCTGAAATTAAATCCCACTACATTGTACTATTTTTGCGATTAAATCATAACTCTCCAAATAAAAACCCCGAGCTGCCACCAACCAACCAGATAAGAGTTCTCAGTCGTGAAGCGAGGATTCCTTACACGCGGTATGCGGCATGCGAATGCGGCATGCGGCATGCGGCATGCGAACGGGTTGTGTCCTTTCACCCACACCCACACCCATACCCACACATAGAGTCAGGTTTCTCTAACACTGTCTTCTATGGCAAACGCAGCAGCATTCGCATTCGCATGCCACACCGATGGCTACATGGACCGATTCAGTTGCCGCATTCGCATTCGCATTCGCATTCGCATTCGGACATAAGGAATAACCCCCATTGACTTAGATGCTTTCTGATTTTTTGCCGCATTCGCATTCGAATTCGCATGCCACATACCGCGTGTAAAGAATGTAGCCTTTAAGGTGCCCACTTGGTTGAGCTCACGTGGGTTCAGTTATAAGAGAGGGAATCTGTGTTGATTTATGGGTGCTTCAGACCCATGCTGTACACTGACCTGTCAGCTATTCTGACAGGCACCTGTTAGTGGGTTAGCAAACACAGCAGGTGTAATACTTCCACGCAGGTACTGCTTGTTAGCTGCTTCTTTTCATCTAATATGTGGTCATTCTTGAGCGAAACTGTTTTTTAAATTTTTTTTACAAAAAAAATCATTTTTAATTTGAAAAGTTGTTTCCTGCTGATTTGATTTATCGTACACCACTTTTGATTTTACGACAGTTGTATGCTCTTCGGGATACATTTCTGTGCTCTATTTTACTTGTTTGAAATGTATTAATTTGTTTGAGTCAGATATGTGTAACCACTGTATGACCCCCCAATAGCCGATGTCCACTTTTTGTGCCGGGGGTCGTTAAACAAACAAACAAAAAAACAAAACAATTAATATGTGATTGTTAAAACCACATAGTTCGATGAAACGGCCGCCCTCGTCCCTACGCGTTCCCATATTCATTGTGACAATGCACACTCATGATGACTTTATAGTGCTCCCCCACTGTGAGACCCAGCTGCCAGCCAGCACCATGGCCTGATATCCCACTCAGTCACATTATCCTGACACTGAGCCAACCAGTCCTTGCCCTATCCTAATAATGCCGAGCGCCTGGCTACAAAGCGACAAGTATCACTTTATAAGTCTTTGGTTTGACTCGACCAGGGTTCGAACCCATGGTTTCGAAACCCACGATCTACCAAAACGGGAGACGGACGCTCAACTCATTCGGCCATCCCGTCTGGTCGTATGTGGTGTCTGTAGGGGTAGGTGTGGGGGGGGGGGGGCTTCTGAAAAATGCTACAATCGATGTTCGCGTCAACTCTGATGTGTTTATACGCTGCTTAAACTGAAGTCTAAACCCCACCGTGGGTCATTCATTGTTTACTAGCTTGTCCGTTCCGTTGGTTTTAAACAGGTGACCATTATTAGCTTTCCCAGATTCACTTTGGTCGCCAGCTTTAGAGTGCTTGTCAGAACATAATGGCGGAGGAGGTGCGCCAGTCTGACGGCAAAATGCCTTAGTGGC
>CM059188.1:103037122-103120678 GCA_030323885.1 Branchipolynoe longqiensis | reverse complement strand
AAATATGTCAGAATGACCATATGTTTGACATCCTATAGCCATGATGATCAAAATCAATGCGCTCTAGAGGCATCGTTAAATAAAACAAGCATTTTTTTGCATTGATTAGTTAAATGTCTCTCAATGCCAAAAGTGGAGCTGGAGAACTAGGGTATAGATTGAATTACAGTTACCAGCCAGTCAGGCAGCACCCTTTGAATTATTAATATAATATCGTTGTCAACCATAATGGGTCTGCCCCTACACAATGGAGTTATTTAAACATCAGCGATTTGTTATCTTGCCGCATTGTCATAATTTAACATCTCTTTGTCTGGTATGTCGAGTTGTATTAAGCCATGCTACATATAAAAAAAAAACACACACACAATATGAATTACACACCAAAAGCACTAGAAATGCAAGTATGGTGATTTCTTATATATATATGTTGATACGATTTATATTTCAGGATATATATATATATATATATATATATTTATAAAGGAATACCTGCATAATTGCGCTTCGAAACTTCAGGCTGTGTTATCTTATCAAACAATTATAATTAGAATAATCTTAATTGATGTGCATAATCGATTCGAGAGTTGCTTAATTATGACAATACGTCAAGATAACAAATGGCTGATGTTGTTTAGATAACTCCATTGTGTAGGGGCAGTCCCATTATGGTTGACAACGATATTATTTCAATAATTCAAAGGGAGCGGACTGAATGCCTGGTATCTAACATTTACACTCTAACATGTGTGATTTGTCAGCTTAAATGCATAATGCGATGTGCACTTTGATGGCAACAGTTTAATTGCATTGTATGAACAAAGTGGAGAGCGGGACGTAACTCAGGCGGTAGAGTGTCCACCTGTGAAGGTGTCGGTCATCCTATCGATCCTGCTCAGTGGACCCATTTGCAGTTTGGGTTATTTTCCATTCCAACCAGTGGTCCACAACTGGTTCATCAAGTGCTGTCCTGTCCGTGGGAAAGTGCATATGAAAGACCCCCTTGCTGCTTATCAGAAAGAGTAGCCTATGTGGTGGCAGCGGGTTTCCTCCAAAGAAATATATCAGAATGACCATATGTTTGACGTCCAATAGCCGATGATATGAAAATCAATGTGCTCTAGAGGCGTCGTTAAATAAAACAAGCTTTACTTTTGTATGAGCAAAGTAGAAATGGTAATGCACGCTTTTAAGCTAAGATTCCTTGTATGCGGAATGCGAATGTGGCATGCAGCATGTGATTTGGTTGATTCCATACCCATGCAGCATGTGGCATGCAGCGATTTGGTTCCTAGTGATGCCTTTCTGCATTCGCATTCACACCGATCGGTCCATGCACCGATTCACTTGCCGCATTCGCATTCGCATTCGGACGTATGGAAGCGCCACTATTCATTTACATGCTTTTCGATTTCTTGCCGCATTCGCATTCGCATGCCGCATACCGCATATAAGGAATCTTAGCTTTTACAGAGCTCGTCAAGTTGGTGTACACCATGTGTCTATACTAATTACACAGATATTATACATGGTATCAAGCACAGACAATTATTCCACTTCAATATATTGCATGAATTAAAGCCGCATAGTCCGATGAAAGTATGAAATATCCGAAACTAAAATACTAGATTTTGTTTCACTAGATATGATGCACTTATTAAGCAGTTCTTGCTGCATAGACGGGATTAGTAAGACAATTTAATAGAACCTGTTACTACTGAAGTCTATGGGGTCAGACACAACAATTAATTTAGTATATTGACACTCCAAATGCGTCATAAGTTAACATTTTAATTCAAAGTTACTTCAAACTAAAGAAAGGTAGATTATAATGATCAACCTAATATGTTTATCTAAAACAAATTACAGGAACTCAAAATCATCGGACTATGCAACTATAATATTACCCAAAGCTTCTACTATATGTTCTCAGTTCTAGATATATATTAGTATATATATGATCTCATTCGGTGGTTTCATCAACCACTACCGTTTTGTGATTATGTGAATTATGAAAGCATACAGGAACAATTATTTCAATGACTAAAGAAAAAGAATCCCGTCCTGATAAGACCTTAGATATTGCAAGGACGTAAGACAACAAACAAACAAACAACTAAAGAAAAAGCACCAAAAGAATTCAACAGAGAAAATGGAAAATTGAAATCTTCTAGTTTTATTTTAATCCAACATGTCTATTATCCTAGAAACCAGGAACCAGCATGTGTACAAGCAACACAATAGAACTATGATCTTCAATGGCAATGACACAAAATAAACTGACATCGTTGAATATAATCCAAGCGACTAATGACGTCTTACTATTATACAGTATTTATATATTTGGTGCAATCAATGTTGGCACATATTTTTGTTGGTTTTTTGTTTAGTACATCAGTTGATTCAACGGGGAGAAATTTCAATCGCTGACAATTGGTCTTCCTCATTCCTCTCCTCCTTGCCCTATCCTAGTAACAGGGAGTGCCAGGCTAGGTAGCGACAAGTATACATTTTTGAGTCATTGGTTTGACTCAGCCAGGGCTCGAACATATGGTGTGTAACATCAGCTGTGTAATTGCTCAAGGCCAAGCTGCCATGCTCCCCCCCCCCCCCACCCACACCCACACCCCACACCCACCATGTCCCACATTTCACCTTTGACCTCGCCGCCCCTCTCCTCATCCTAACGTTACACCACCGGAAATGTCAGCACCTATGTATTCTACAGGCGTCTGCAGCGTTCCCAACTCTCCTCCTCCTCCTCATTCTTCTCACTCTCTTCATTCTTGACCCGGCGCGCTGGCTGAATCGGTAGAGCGCGGGCCTCGCGTGCGGGAGATCGGGAGTTCGGTTCCCTGTCGAGTCAACCCAATGACTTATAAAATTGGTAATTTTTGCTTCCTAGCCTGGTGCTCAACATTAATAGGATGAGACAAGGATTTGTTAGCTCAGTATCAGGATAATGTGACTCAGTGGGATATCTGGTCATGGTGCCGGCAGCCAGGTCTCACAGTAGAGCAGCATTATAAGGTTACCATGAGTGTGCACTGTCACAAGTTCGTACCCGTCCTGATATGACCTTAGGTGTTACTAGGACATAAAACAACAACAAACAAATAAACAAACTGGATGGCCGAACCAGACGGGATGGCCAAATGAGTTGAGCGTCCGTCTCCCCTTCTGGTAGATCGTGGGATCGTGAGTTCGAACCCTGGTCAAGTCAAACCAATGACTTGAAAATCTATACTTGTCACCTCGTAGCCTGTCACTCGGCATTATTAGGGTAGGGCAAGGAGCAGTGGAATGAGGAAGACCAATTGTCCGCGATTGAAATTTCCCCTGCTTAATCAACTAATCTACCAAAAAACACACAAAAAACAAACAAATAAACAAATACACAAATACACAAATACACAAATAGACATATAGACATATAGACATTAGACATATAAACATATATACATTAGACATTTAGACATATAGACATATAGACATATGATATAGACAAATAGACAAATAAACAAACCACCCTACTAACCCCCCCCCCCCTCCATCCCCCCCCCCCCACACACACTCTCAACCCCCGCCCCCCTCCGTCCTCCATCCTCCACCTCTGACCAGTCCACCTCCCTTATCTTCAGTACCATCTACCCCACCTCCCAGAAGCCTCCACAGGTGAGATTAAAGTGCTCGTTCGGAAATCAAACCTACCTCCAGAGAGGGTTCCCAGACCCCCAGACTCCTCAAGTGCTTGCAGCCATTCGCCTTCCATTTCCAACACTCACTTTAAAGCGTGCGTCTCTGAACTCATATTTAGACAAATCACTATGATTACAGACCTGTCACATTTTTTGGATGGCAATCTGTATTTTTCACCTAAAATCCTGTTTGAAGCTGTATCACATAATAATTCATATACATGAGTCCTGTATACCATAAAAAAACATGTGAATACAATTACATAATTTTATCACTTAAACATTGTATACAACAAACCACATTAAAGTTGCATTGCTGATTTAAAGCTGCATAGTCCGATTAAACATCACATTTACCAAACCAAAACAGTTATCTAGATTTGATTCTACATATCTCACTTAGATACTGATGCACTTATTAACCACTTGTCGACACATAAAAGGGAATACTGAGCTAATTTAATAGAACCTGTTTCTGCAGAAGCCGATGGTGTCATAGTTTTGGCATGCATGACAAAACTAATTTGAGATGTTCATGCTTCAAATATCACATTAAAGTTGCATAGTCTGATGAAATATGAAATTTTCAAAACAAAAACAATTGTCTAGATTTGATTTGTACATATCTAACTTAGATACTGATGCACTTATTGAACATTTGATTCTGCATAGAAGGGGATACCGAGTCAATTACAGAGAACCTGTTACTGCAGAGGTCTATGGTGTCAGAGTTTTGGCAAGCTTTCCGAAACTAATTTTCCATGTTTGCACTTCAAATATCTCAAAAGTTTACCATTTAAAATGAAAGTAACTTTAAACTAATGTAAAGTAGATACTAGTGATCGATCTAAGATATTTATCTCAGAATAATTACAAAAACTCAAAACCATCGGTCTTTGCAACTTCAAATTCATCTACAACATTCATTCATCACTGTGACTGTCGTTACACATTTTTATTTTTAATAAATTTAACTAAAAATCCATATAAAAATGGAGTGCGGCCATATCACTAAAAATACCACCAAAATGCGTATCGGATACGGGTAGCCCGTATCGAGTGGCAGGTCTGCGATTATTGCAACACCACGCACCAATTAATAGCACACACAGGCCACCCAGCCTGCTGCATGCACTTACTTTAATATGCTTTAAAGATTATCCAATTAATTTTCACCATATTACGCCGGTTCCAGCATGCATGTACATACTTGTTTAATAGATCACGTGATAGCAGGAACGCGCATGTCCGTCCGTGCCTGAATGCCCAATGCGCATTGCTGATTTAAAGCTGCATAGTCCGATTAAACATCACATTTACCAAACCAAAACAGTTATCTAGATTTGATTCTACATATCTCACTTAGATACTGATGCACTTATTAACCACTTGTCGACACATAAAAGGGAATACTGAGCTAATTTAATAGAACCTGTTTCTGCAGAAGCCGATGGTGTCATAGTTTTGGCATGCATGACAAAACTAATTTGAGATGTTCATGCTTCAAATATCTCAAAAGTTGATTATTTAAAATAAAAATTACTTCAAAATAGAGTAAGGTAGATTATGGCAATCAATTTAATATATTTATCTCAGAAAAATTACAGAAACTCAAAACCATCAGAAGATGCAACTTTAAGTTTATGCTGGTCTAGGGGAAAAAGAGCTGTGAACAGAAGCTGTTTGTTAGTATGGTCGGCATGCATAAGTGAAGGCCCAGTCACACCTTACCGGACTGGGGTACCGGACACTGTCCGGTGAAATATGGCAATGTCCGGTACCCATCCGGTGGTGTCCGGTACAAGTTTTGAACATGCACAAAACTTCTACCAGACACCGCCGGTCTGACGTTTCCGTTGGTGTCCGGTATGTCCGGTACCCATCCATACATGTCTGGTACCCATCCGTTGGTGTCTGGTTGGTGCACAGTTTGTCCGTTTTGTCCGGTACATGTCCGGTACCCATCCATTACGTGTCCGGTTCTCGTCCGGTACATGTACGGTACTTGTCCGGTCGCCCGATGGCAATTGACCCAATTACGCTCCATTTCGGTACATTTCGATACTTTGGTCGTAATGCGAAGCATTGCGTTTGATGCGAGGAGAGGAAGAGACCCTCCCCCGCCCCGCGCTGTCGCGCTGCTTTCTCACCTCGGCAGACGGCGCGGCGCGCCGCCACCTCCCCCGCCCTCCGCGTCGCGCAGCACTCGCGCCTCACCCGACGCCGCTGCTCGCCACCTCTCGCCCTCCCCCGGGCCGGCAGCATTCACACCTCACCTGCTGTCGCCCGTCCCTCCTCCCTTATAAGGTCGCCCGCCGGCCTCCCTCAGGCACTCGCCCTCCTGCCGTCTCCCAGCTCTCTCTGCTTTCTTCATTTTTGGCATCACCCTCGGACCGCTGCACCGCCTCACCATGCCTCGAGGGAAAGGACGCGGACGGAAGGGCTCCCGGGCTGCCCCCCGCACCCCGGGGCCATCTTCGACGCCAGGACGGGGGGAGTCCCCGGCCTCCGCTCCGGCGTCCCCCGCGGCGCCCTCGGACCGCACCTCGTGCGCCGAGATCTCGGCAGTACTGGAGGCACTCCAGCAGATCCGGCTCGACCAGCGCCAGACCTCCGCCGAGGCACGCCAGACTGCGGCAGACCTCCACGCCCGGATCGACGCCCTGGAGACCGGGGATGCCTGCCCCGCGCCGGAGGTGCCCTCCCCTGCCCCGAGACGCATGGCCGCCCGCCTACCACCTCGGGCACGTACCACCACCACAGCCCGGCCCCCGCCGCTGCCTCAGGCAACCCTGCCCGGCGCGGCTCACCCGGAATACGAGAGGTACCGCCACCTCGCCACCCAGGCACCGCCCACCGCGTCGACGGCCTACCAGGAGGAACCGACCCGCCACAGCCCCGCCTCTGCGGCCGACGCCGTCCGGGATATCTTGGCCTCCGCCGAGGCACGCCACTCCGTCAGGCGCCAAGGTATCCCGGTCGATTATATATTCCCCTCCGACCTCGTAGAGCGAGGGCCTGAGAGGAAGCCGGTGAAAAGAGGGGAGGCAACAAAGGACGAATACACCCTCGCCCTTCTCACCCTCATCGACCATCCCGACTTCCCCGCCCACTCCACCCAGGGACTCCACCACCACCACCTCGCAGTCTGCCGGGATAACCTCATCTACCCGTGGGCGACCGTCCGTCGGTACTCGGAGACCGTGTTTACATGGATCGCGGACGGAAGGCTCCCCCACTGGTGGCATGACCCGGTAGCACTTAACCTCCTCAGAGTAGAGTGCATCGCCATGCCCGCCCAAGCCACCACCCAAGCCCGCCCACTCGACCCTCCGAGGCCCCTCCGAGGCCCCGTCCAAGCCGACGCCCGAGTCACCTACGACAGGCATACTCACGGGGCCCCCTGCCCGGCCTGAAACCGGGACCCTGCCTCGTGCGATCGGGCCCCCCTCGGGGAGGCCCACGGCGAGGCGGGCGACAGGCGCCGTCACGCATGCGCCTACTGCGCGAACGTGAGGCGCATGCTCACTATGCACTGCGAGGCCGAATGCATAACCAAGCAAGCCCGTGAGCGCCAGACCCCCCCCCACCTCGGCGGATTTTTGATCCGCCGGCCTCCCCCCGGCCGGCCCGGGGGGCCCTTCCCGGCGCCTCACCCTCACCATTGCCGACAGCCCCGCAACCTCCACCGACAACCTCCCAGCGACCACCGATCGCAGCGCCGCCCAGTCCCAGCCGGGGATCATCACCTCGGGCCTCACGCCTCGGACCACATCCCAGCCCAGCCTTACGAGGAACCCTCTGCCGCCAACCCTCACGACACCGCCTTCAACAGCCCGCCCACCCAGACCCCGACCGCCGCCCCAGCCAGCCCTGAGGACTTCGCTGCCCCCCTGCTCGACCCTCGTCGGACCTCCTCACCGGATCCCGCCAAGGAGCGGGCCTACTCCCTTTTGGCCGCCCGCTCCATGTCGACGCAGGCCCCGGACGCTCCCCGCCCCCCCTGGGAACCTGACCCCTGCCCGGCGCGGCTCACCCGGAATACGAGAGGTACCGCCACCTCGCCACCCAGGCACCGCCCACCGCGTCGGCGGCCTACCAGGAGGAACCGACCCGCCACAGCCCCGCCTCAGCCCCGCCTCCGCGGCCGACGCCGTCCGGGATATCTTGGCCTTCGCCGAGGCGCGCCACTCCGTCAGGCGCCAAGGTATCCCGGCCCATCTGCCGCCCCAGCCTGCATCCGCTGCCTCGCCCCTCGGGCGCGCCGCGAGCCCTCTCCGCCTTTTTTGGTGGAGGGCTCCTCGGCACCCCCTCACAGAACACCTACTGACTTTTACTCTGCCTGAACCTTATACTTATTTTATCATGTACCTTCCTCACTGCTCCTCCTTATTGCCTTATTTCATTACACCGCTCCTCATGAGCTTCCTTACATTACCAGATTATTCCTTATTACTTTTGTTTGTCCTCTTGTTACTCTCTGTATGCTCTGTCTGAGGCGTAAATAAAGACGCTTTATTTCCACCCTCGCCTCCTCTCTTCCTTTTCGTGCATCGGTCGTAATACGAAGCATTGCGTTTGATGCGAGGAGAGGAAGAGACCCTCCCCCGCCCCGCGCTGTCGCGCTGCTTTCTCACCTCGGCAGACGGCGCGCCGCGCCGCCACCTCCCCCGCCCTCCGCGTCGCGCAGCACTCGCGCCTCACCCGACGCCGCTGCTCGCCACCTCTCGCCCCCGCCCTCCCCCGGGCTGGCAGCATTCACACCTCACCTGCTGTCGCCCGTCCCTCTTCCTTATAAGGTCGCCCGCCGGCCTCCCTCGGCACTCGCCCTCCTGCCGTCTCCCAGCTCTCTGCCTTTTTCACCACCCACCCACCCTACACTCCTCCTACACTCTTTTCTTCCAGCGGTGGAGGGCTCCTCGGCACCCCCTCACAGAAACACCTACTGGACTTTACTTGCTGAACCTTATACTGTATTTTTAGCAAGTACCTTCCTCATGCTCTCCTTATTGCCTCTTTCATTACTCCGCTCCTCATGAGCTTCCTTACATTACCAGATTATTCCTTATTACTTTTGTTTGTCCTCTTGTTACTCTCTGTATGCTCTGTCTGAGGCGTAAATAAAGACGCTTTATTTCCACCCCCGCCTCCTCTCTTCCTTTTCGCGCATCATATCACCGGAGAGCACCGGACTAGACAATTCTTTGTCCAGTGGTGTCCGGTACTCAATCCAGTATGGTGTGACAGGCGCTTAAAGCCGTGAGTCCTGGAACAGTGTGGGTGTGGGTGTGTCTGGGGGTGTGATGGAGTTCAGGGGGCATCATGTTGGTAGGTGGTGTGACTGGGCGGTGATGTGGGTGTAAATGATACGATTGGTTGGTTGTTGAAGTGTTATGTCCTGGCAACATCTAAGGTTGTATCAGGATGGGTCCCGACTTGTGACAGTACGCACTCATGGCAACTTTATAGTGCTGCTTCACTGGACACTGATCAGGCCACCAGCACCATGACCTGACATCCCATTCAGTCACATTATCCTGACACCGAGCCAACCAGTCCTTGCCATATCCTAATAATGCCGAGCACCTGGCTAAGAAGTGACAAGTATCAATTTTGAATGTCATTGGTTTGACTCGACCAGTGACTCAAATCCCACGATCTACCAAAACAGGAGACAGATGCTCAACTCATTCAGCCATCCCGTCTGGTCATGATGGTAGGATAAGATCTCAGATGGTGTTGGTGGTGGGTGGGGGACACATGTAAACATATGTTTGGTTCAGGGATGGGTACGATTGTAAGTGTTGGCGATGTGGGGTCTGAATATTGGTGTAATAGACGGGATCACGGTTCCGACTGCGCATGCACTGAAAACGGCCTTGTCAGCAAAGCAAATGCGAATGGCCATTGATTTTGTCGATACGTGTAGGGAAAAACTTTGATTTTTATTCCAAATGAATAGAAATACATAACAATTTGGCATAAACATGTATGCACACATGCAATATAATGATCTGATGAATATAGCTAAGACAAAACTAGCCATAGTTAAACATTTTGAGTTAAGAAACATACAATTCCACACAAAACAATCAGTGATATCCACATCACCATTATTAATTCTTGTTCTAAATATTAAAATGACAAATGTGTCAACATACCTATATAACCAATATCTGATTAACCCTACTAATTTACTAGTTCTACATATGTCATTAACCATAGGATATAAATAAAAACATTAATAAAATAAGTAAAACTGACTCTGGGTATGGCTCTAACACTAGTATGAATGCCCAGATTTGTCTAAATCTAAATGCACATGGCATAAGATATGGATATTATATTGATGTAAATGTAATGCTGGATAAAAGATTAATATCTTAATTTATTATATATATATTTTTTAGTTGGTATTCTATGTTTAAAACAAGAGCTGAGATGTGCTGAAACCTGCAGCCAGTGTATTAGCATGTGTCATGTGCTTCTCGCGGGTTTGTTTTGCTCTGACGCATCCCACAATGCACCGCGCCGCTGGAACGGTGATGGGGTGGGGATGGGGAGGGGGTGATAGGTTGTTAGGGTGTTTTTACAGCTATTTTGGATGATTTGACTTTAAAATCTGGCCCCACACAACACTCCTCCTGCCACCTGCCTCACTCACTCCATCACTACATCACTCCATCACGTCAAGGCGTAAAAGCTGCGCATGCGCAGCGCGTGTAGTAATAACGCCCAGTCGCGTGCAGTGCGCATGCGCGTGGAGGAAAGACGAGCCGGCGCGCTCTCCACGCGCGTCTCGCACGCCCAGCACAGGCGCACGCACTCTCCCCGCCGATACCCAGTGTGTGGGAACTGGGCCGGCTGTGGTCTGGAGGCTGCGATTGGAGCGCGGCTCCAGACCATTAACCTCGTTTTCACCGCGGTCGGAGGTGTATAACATTGGCACTGTGATGGGGCTGAGGGGTTTTACCTCGCGTGTGAGAAGTGAGCAGCGAGCAGAGGGGTCGAACGGGTCATGCCAGGTACACACCTACTGTTTATCCGCACCCACATACCGTATACGATCTAAAACTGCACGTTTCGCGCACAAAAGTCGTTAGGTGTGCGATCCCCTAGCACACCTAGCGATTGCGATTCGCGACTTAAAACTCAGTTTTAGGGCTAAAACTGCTTGCTTGCGATTGCGATTCGTGATTCGAAAAAATATGAATCGGCCCGTTTTCAGTCGTAAGCGGGACGGGACGGAGTCGCGAGTTTTAGTGCGCGAATCGTATATGGTCGGTGTGTACTTGGCATTAGACAATGGGGGTCGGGGCGCACAAGTCAGAGTATTGTCGGGCAGGCTGAATGGGTGTCGGCATGTGGGGTCAAATACAGAAATCTAGTTCTCTTTAAAGCTGCACAGTCCCACACCTGCCACATGATACGGGTTACCGGATTTAGTGTTATTTTTAGGGATGCGGCCGTACTCCATTTTGTTTTGGATTTTGATGGCCAATTGAGTTGACTGTCCGTCTTGCGGTTTGCTAGATTGTGGGATTCTAAACCCATGTGTTCGAACCCTGGTCGAATCAAACTAATGACTTAAAAATTGATACTTGTCACTTCATAGCCTGGCACTCGACATTATTAGGATAAGGCAAGGACTGGTTGGCTCAGTGTCAGGAAAATGTGACTGAGTGGGATATCAGGTCAGGGTACTGGCAGCCTGGTTTCCCAGTGGGGCAGCACTATAAAGTTGCTATGAGTACGCACTGTCACAAGTTGGTCATCATCATCATCATCATCATCATGCTGTCGGTCACGAAACCCCAAATGTGTTCATTATGCGTGAAGTAAGCTCAAGCGTTTTCTTCGCAACTTTTTATATGCAGTATAAAGCATGTATACAAATATTATTAAGATGGAACTTTTCGTGAGTTCATTTGTCTGTGTTAGGATTCCAAGCCGTGAGCCTCAAGCTGGTGTCACAGTTTCCGCCGTCTGTCAGTTTCCGCGGTTCACATTGCTTCTGCGCATGCGTTAAAATCAAACAGCATCGTCACTACCCTTATAAATTTATTATAATGTTTTTGGTAAAGATGTTTTCTATATGTGTACCAAGCGATTTGTTTCTAGGTAGTGTGGTTTTAGAGATATTAATTTTTTTCCGTATTTTCTGTATGAAGATTGCTCACGACCATTGACAATGCCTTGAGTTTGACGGTACGCGCAGTGCAAAACATTAGTTTTATTCAAAATTAATAGAAATCAAGAACCCTAACCTTATAAATTTAATATAATCTTTTTGGTAAAGATGTTTTCTATATGTGTACCAAGCGATTTGTTTCTAGGTGGTGTGGTTTTAGAGATATTTCACTTTTTCTGTATGAAGATTGCTCACGGCCATTGACAATGCATTTGAGTGTATGCATACCGCGGAAACTGGCGGACGGCGGAAACTGCGACACCGGCATGCTGATGTGTGTGGGTGCAGCAGCTACAGCTGCCTGGTGCTTGGCCGGCCTCTGAAGGTATGGGGTAAAGCTAAGATTCCTTACACACGGTATGCAGTATGCGGTATGCGAATGCGAATGCGGCAAAAAATCAAAACGCCTTGAAGTCAATGGGCTATATCCCTTCTATGCGAATACGACAACTCGATCGGTCCCTGTAGCGATCGGTGCGGCATGCGGTATGCGAATAGAAACCTCAATCACACGTGTCCATTAGTTTTAGACTAGGAGAAGCGACTGATCATTATGGAACGGTCACACACAGGGGTGCTGAGTGGAAACATATGGTAGTGGTGGTGGTGGGGAGACGCTTGCCGCTTACCATGTAGAAGGAATCCTCCCATTCGCATACCGCATACCGCGTATAAGGAATCTTAGCTTTAGGCGTGCTTTCTCCAGCGTCCCACGGTTTTCACCTCCAGTGGGTGCATTTGGTTTCAAACTCTAGCTTAAATTAGTTTTCGGTGTTTGATAAACCATAGCCAGAATGTCTACTCAATCGAGCTACATATGTCTTCTGTTATGTAACAACTAATAATATTATCACTCATTAACACACCTCACATACCACACATACCACTGTCTACCACCAAGAGACAGAGTGGTATGTGAGGTGTGATCTCGGCATATTATCGAAAAACAAAGACAAAGTCTCATCACACATGTGTTCTGGATTTGATGAATACCCATGGTAAGCATTAAAAATACCGTCTTACGCACCCTAACAGAGAGACAAAAACATCCACCCCCACCTACAGTCGGAGGGAAAGACAAACCTGTTTAAATTCGAGAAAAAGCTGCTTCAGTATGAATTAACTGTGGAGGGTGTGGTTCCAGTGCGCAGTGTTTATCTATCCCGCCACAGAGTTGGTGAACTGGGCGAGAATGCAAAAAAAAGACAAGACGGCTACCCCAGAATGCTCTCATTCAATTCAAGTTTTAGGATCTATAATCTACATTAATTAATCAATTCTTCTTTCAAACGTAGCGGGTTATGTGAAGAAATATATTTTGCATCTCTGATTAAGAATGTATGTGGTGATTTCCTTTTAGTAAAGGTTTGACCCAGCCTTCTTTCACTTTTTCTAATGTCTAAGGGCTGCGGGAGTAACTACCTAACAGACAGACACCTACGTCTGTCGACATTCACATGCGCACACACACACGTTCTCACACACACACGCACACACTCAGGCACAAAAGTTGCTCAGATCCCGCCACTCCGCCATACCTGTCGTGACCTAGATACTTGACGCGCTTAGTCAGGAGGTGGAGCCCCTCACAAGCAGCACCATCATGACTCAGACATTACTCAAAGATGACTCAAAGATTACTCAGCTATTACTCAGACATCACTCAAGCATCACCAGGCGTTACTCAAATGTCACTCAAATATCACTCAAATCATTACACAGATGTTCCTGATATTACTCAGGCATTACTCCGATATCACACATACATCACCAGGCGTTACTCAGACATCACTCAGATATCACTCAAATCATTACACAGATGTTCCTGATATGTTACTCAGACATTACTCAGATATTACACAGGCATCCAGACATCACCAGACATTACTCAGATGTCACTCAAATATCACTCCCATCATTACACAGATGTTCCTGATATGTTATTCAGACATTACTCAGATATTACAAGGCATCCACAGACATCACTAGGCATTACTCAGATGTCACCAGATATCACTCACATCATTACATACATTCCTGATATGTTACTCATACATTACTCAGATATTACACAGGCATCCACATACATTACCAGGCGTTACTTATACATCACTCAGATATCACTCAATCATTACACAGACGTTCCTGGTATGTTACTCAGACATTACTCAAATATTACACAGGCATCCACATACATCACCAGACATTACTGAGACATCACTCAGATATCAATCAAATCGTTGCACAGGTGTTCATGGTATGTTACTCGGACATTACTCAGATATTACACATGCTATATGATATTACAACATTACTATGATAGTGCAAGGACTGGTTAGCTCAGTGTCAGGATAATGTGACTGGGTTAGATATCAGGTCATGGTACCAGCAGCCTAATTTCCCAGTGAGGCAGCACTATACATTCGCCATGAGTACTCACTGTCACAAGTCGGTACCCATCCTGATATAATCTTAGATGTTGCCTGGAAGTAGACCTCCAACAACCAACCAAGCTCATGCATTAATCAGGCATTCAATCAATCAATAGTTCCATCCTCTAGTCGAGGGTTGGATGCAATGGTTCTCCACTTGTCCTGATGTTGTGCTGTTCTGATAGACTGTGAATAATTCAAGCATGTCCACTGTGAAATATTTGTAAACCATGATGTTCTTGGTCTCCCTCTCCCTCTGCTGCCATTTACCTTCCCTTCCAACAATGTACGGTATATTGAACTCTGACGAATGATGTGGCCAAAATAAATAAGTTTCTTTGTCTGTATAGTGGCAAACAAGCTTTTCTTATTTTTAATTTTTCTGAGAACTTCTTTGTTGGTGATCTTCTTTGTCCATGATATTTTCATCATCCTTCGATAAGTCCACATCTCAAATGCTGCTAAACGTTTGTACATTTTCTTAGAGATTGTCCATGTCTCTGCCCCATACATTAGAGTAGACCACACATAACACTGAAGAATACGCTTCCTTGTTTGTATTAATATCTTACTTGATGTTAACACTCTATACATTTTGGAGAATGTTGTTCGGGCTATTGTTATCCTTCTTTTAATTTCTTCCTCACATCTCCCATCATTTGTAATCTTTTGTCCGAGATATATGAATTCGGATACTTGTTCTATGTTTGTGCCATCTATGGTTATATTGACATTTGGTTTATCTGTCTTTTTACTTATAACCATTGTTTTGGTCTTCCTGGCATTCATCTTCATGTTGAATAGTATTCCAGCTTTATTGATTCTATTCACTATATCTTGTAGGTTTTTCTCACTGTCTGCTAGTATTACACTGTCATCGGCATATCTAAGATTGTTGACGTTCATGCCACCTATTGTCACTCCCTTGCAATCTTCAATGTGTCTGAAAATCATCTCTGTGTACAGGTTAAATAGACATGGTGACAATACACACCCCTGTCGAACTCCTCGTTTAATCATAACTTCATCCGATAGGCCCTGCTCCATTTTTATAAATGCACGTTGTGTCCAGTATAAGTTCACAATTAGTTTAATGTCTTTGCCATTGACACCAATATCTTGTAAACATTTGATTAACAGTTCATGATTGACTCGGTCGAAGGCCTTCTCATAGTCAATAAAGCAGGCATAAACATCCTGGTTCACTTCACAATAACGTTCACAAATCATTCTCATATTGAAAATCCCTTCATGTGTACCTCTTCCAGATATAAACCCACTTTGTACGTTACTGATTTGTTCTTCAATTTTCTGTCTGTTTCTCAGTAAAATTATTTTCAGGATCATCTTCAACATATGACTCATCAGGCTTAGTGTTCTGTACTCAGTACACAATGTTGGTTTTAGCTTCTTTGGGAGTCGTACAAATATGGATTCATTCATATTCAATGGTATAAATCCAGTCTCATAGATGTCAGTTACTAGCTTATGAATGATTTGAATCCCCACTTCATCTAGTCCTTTTATCATTTCTGATGTTATCTGGTCACTTCCAGGAGCCTTACCTGACTTTAGATCATTGATAGCCTTCTCAACCTCTGATACTAATATAATATTCCCATCTTCTTTCTCAATTGTGGGTGGGTTCCCTCTGTCATCATTGTATAGTTCGTTTACATATTCTTCCCATCTGGACTTTATTTCATCTTCTTCAAAGAGCATTTTGCCGTCTTTGTTCTTGATACATTTACTGCTTCTCTGAGAATCAGGCATTACTCCTCAAATATACCTCAATCATTACTCAGACCACATAGACCAGAGTTCAGTATTCCCAGCGCTCAGCCCAGACTTGCCCCTCGACTCGCTGTACCGACCCACACCACACAAACATTTACACGCACACACATACTCAGCACCACAGCTCACATTTAGAGTGTTCTCACCGGGTTTAACAGATAGAATAATGTAGAGTCGAAGGAACAGCTGGGGAGCGTACCTCGGTCTGTATATGTAGTAAGTGTGTGTGAGTGTGTGTGAGGTATGTGAGTGTGGTGTGTGAGGTGTGGTATGTGAGGTGTGTATGTGTGAGTGTTAGGTGTGTGAGTGTGTGTGAGGTGAGGTGTGTGATGTGTGTGAGTGTATGAGAAGGGTGTGTGTGGTGTGTGTGAGTTTGGTATGTGAGGTGTGTGAGTGTGGTGTGTGAGTGTGTGTGAGGTGAGGTGTGTGATGTGTGTGAGTGTATGTGAGTGGTGTGTGTGAGTTTGGTATGTGAGGTATGTGAGTGTGGTGTGTGAGTGTGTGTGAGGTGAGGTGTGTGATGTGTGAGTGTATGTGAGGTGTGTATGTGTGAGTGTTAGGTGTGTGAGTGTGTGTGAGGTGAGGTGTGTGATGTGTGTGAGTGTATGAGAAGGGTGTGTGTGGTGTGTGTGAGTTTGGTATGTGAGGTGTGTGAGTGTGGTGTGTGAGTGTGTGAGGTGAGGTGTGTGAGTGTATGTGAGGGGTGTGTGGTGTGTGTGAGTTTGGTATGTGAGGTATGTGAGTGTGGTGTGTGAGGTGTGTGAGCTGTGTGTGAATGTGGTGTGTATGGTGTGTGAATGGTGTGGTATGGGTGGTGTGGGTGTGGTATGTGAGGTGTGTGATGTGTGTGAGTGTGTGTGTGTGAGGTGTGTGTGATATGTGTGATATGTGAGGTGTGTGTGCTCTATCCGGGGCAGCAGAGCTGCACACGAGCCAAGGTCGGCGGTCAAAATTAAAAAAAAAAATAAATATATATATAAATTAAGAAAAGGAGAAAGAAAGGGAGAAAAAAAGCCATTGATATTTTGGCAACGATTCTTATTTGTTCAATTTTCCATTTTTATCTTCGCTATCTCCCGGGCTCGGGCTTTTTAATCCATCAGCCGATTATGGGAAGCACCACTTTGTACGCGACGATTACACCTAGCCTTGAAGCATATTGGGCGCAGACATGAGGTAAAAAGCAAGCCAAGTATATTTACATATTTTTGTTGTTGTTTGCGGGTGGTAGTTTTTGTGGGTGGGTGGATAGGGTGTAGAAATTAATAGGCGCGAAAATAGTGTGTGTTGTCTGTAGAGTATTTGCCCTGGAGATGGACGAGGCTGCTCTCACGATGAGAGACTTGGCCGAGACCGCCTGAGTAGCTCAAGGGGGTTGGGGGTTGGGGGTGGCAGCCCCCGCCCCCCGCCCCCACCTCTAGCTACATATACAGCCACTAGTCTTCTTCAAATTAAATCCTCAAGTATAACTATATATTGAAGTTCCACAGCGCAATGCTTTTGAGTTTCTACAATTTTCTGTGCCATGTGCCATGTGCTTCTCGCGGGTTAAACAGGCTTTCATCAGACTATGCACCTTTAATATACAGTAAAACATCTCCAAATCAACCGACCTTGGGACCGACTTTAAGTGGTCTAATTAGGGAGGTGTTCGGTTTAGGGAGTTAGAATATAGTTACAATGGGACCCAAATAAAGCGATCGATATAAGGGAGTAGTTGATTTGTGGAGGTGGTCAGTTAGGGAGGTTTGACTGTATATGTACACCGTGGCGACTGACGATGAAGATCAACGGGGGCGGTGAGTGAGGTGACCACGCGGTGGTGGCGCCACCTGCACGATTTGGTCAATAACTGGAAGTAATTGATGGTATCAGGAAGTTTACATTATTTATATCCGCATACATCCTTATATGTCACATATTTTAAATAAACACCACCCATTTGCTAATTACAGTAAAACCTCTATACCGTCCCCTCCACATATCGACCACTCCCCCATATCGACCGCTTTATTTGGGTCCCAACAATACCATTGTAAGGATATTATAACTCTCTAAACCCACCGCCTCCCGAAATGGACCACTTAAATTCGGTCCCATGGTCGGTCGATTTAGAGAGGTTTTACTGTACATTGCAATATTATTAATGGATGCTATACATTCTCATAATGTATGTGAAATATAAGCATTATCTGTAAATAAATTGGCGGCGCTGCTTTTTCATATTTATTTATTTATTTATTGTTTACCAATAGATGTACGATTTGCTCCGTGGCTATTGGCACTACCGTCAGTTTCGGTGTCGATCCGCCCCCAAATCGCCATTCCTTTCAAGGATTTTAGCTTTTGGCATGCACATAAAAAAGAATGGAATTAATAGTCTTCAACAATGACAGGTTCTAAAAATTGACTTAGCATTCCTCTATGCAGAAATACATGTCTAACAATATTTAATATACAGTAAACCTTTCTAATTCGATCGACCTTGGGACCGACTATACATGGTCTATTTAGGGAGGTGGTCGGTTTAGGGAGTTAGAATATGGTTACAATGGTATTGTTGGGACCCAAATAAAGCGATCGATATAAGGGAGTGGTCGATCTGTGGAGGTGGTTGGTTAGAGAGGTTTTACTGTAGATACCAATATCTAAGTTGGATATGTGGGATCAAAACTGGGTAAATGGTTTAGTTTTGAAAATGTTATGCCTTTAATGGACTATGCAACTTCAATTAAAGCTGCATAGTCCGATGAAGTATCGGATTTTCAAAACCAAAATAATTATATAGATTTTACTCTAGATATATAACTTAGATAGCGATGTACTTATTAAGCATTTATTGCCACATAAAGGGAATACTGAGACAATTTAATAGAACCTGTTACTGCTGAAGCCTATTGTGTCAGAGTTTTGGTGTTCTTACCAAAACTAATTTTTCTTGTTTGGCTTTCAAATATCTGTCGTAGTGGTGATGAAAATGGGAAATATTTAGCGTCGAGCGGGACTCGAACCCACATCTCTTTGCATTCCGGGCCAGTGTGCTAACCATTACACCACCTATACTCCATGATGTCACCACACTACCCACGCCTGCCTGTCTATGCGGCTACTTGCCTGAGAGGTCAGTGTAGACTACTACATATCTACAAACTTATCCATTTAAAATAAAAGTTACTTCAACCTGAAATAAGGTAGGTTTTAACGATCGATTTAATAATATATTTATCTCAGTAAAATTACCAAAACTCAAAAGCATCGGACTATGCAACTATAAATAACAAATTTAAAAAAATGTAATTGATTCAGATTAGGATTGCAACTTTAAATAACGAAATAATAAAAATAAAAGTAATTGATTTAGATTAGGGCTGCAACTTTAAATAACAAAACAAAACAGTAATTGATTTAGATTAGGGTTGCAACTTTAAATAACGATATAATAAAAATAAAAGTTATTGATTTAGATTAGGGTTGCAACTTTAAATAACAAAATAATAAAAATAAAAGTAATTGATTTAGATTAGGGTTGCAACTTTAAATAACAAAATAATAAAAATAAAAGTAATTGATTTAGATCAGGGTTGCAACTTTAAATATATATAAAAAAAAAAAAAAGTATTTGATTTAGATCAGGGTTGCAACTTTAAATAAACAAAATAATAATATGAAGTAATTGATTCAGCTTTGGGTTGGAACTAAATAACAACAATATAATAAAAGTAATTAATTGAATTAGATTAGGGTTGCAACTTTAAATAAGCAACAAAAATGATTAATTGATTTAGATTAGGGTTGCAACTTTAAATAACAAAATAACCTTTAAAAAAGTTATTGATTCAGATTAGGATGAATTGGCGGGTGAATCGCTAGTAAAACAGCGGACGCAGCAGAGCGTCCTCGCCGATAAATGGGGTGTGGAGCTTTATTTACTGTCGGCGGGACTCTTTTGGGGTCCTGACGTGGGAGCGTGCCGACAAGTACAGGAGCCCACACTCTCCTGCCCGAGTCTGCCACACACACACACACACACACGTGGTCCGGTAGGAGAGTGATCGACCTGGCGTCTGGAGGCGGGCGGAGGGAGGAGGAGGGGGTGGGGGGGCTAGTGCGTAGGCGTGATAACCAACAAAACCAAACCAAACTAAAACCTCCTGCAGCTAGATGGATAGACTGTAGGGTCGGGTATAGTAGTCTGTGAACTAGCCTGTTTAAATATAGAGGGCGCTGATGATATTATTATTATTATTATTATTATTATTATTATTATTATTATTCAGATTGTTTGTTGGGGTTTTGCGTCCTGGCAACATCAGGGGCCATATGCATGGAGGGGTGTTAGATTCATGTGGTGTTATCCCTCTAACACCAGGTAGCTACCACCGGTTATCGGCGGCGTCGAGAACTATGTCATGCCGTATGCATGGGCGCTTAAACGGTTCATGTTAGCTAAACGTGAAGTTATTTATGGATTTGGGAAATCCCTCGATTCGACAATATGAATAATGCCGCCAATGCAGCGGAGGCGTTAATATCATTTCGATTTTAGGGTTAATTTGATTAAATTTCACTTATTGCGTATGTAAATCTGTCAGATATGATCGCATTGAATAGATTTGGCTGTAATATATTGCCGCCGATACGGTGGCAACGGCGGCGGCGGCGGTGATTTGTTTACTTTACATTCGTCGATTCGACAATATGAATAACGCCGCCAGTGCGGCGGGAGCATTAATAACAGTTCGATTTTAGGGTTAATTTGATTAAATTTCACTTATTGCGTATGAAATTCTATTGAATATGATAGCATTGAATATATTTGGGCTACATCCTGACACTAACCTAACACTAACACTGCTGTAAACCTGCTATGGGCTGGGGTTAGAATCTCCGAGTTTAAACCTGCGGTGTTTGTCTAACAGTAACACTGCTCCACGCATAGCGACTTTTCAGCACTAAACCAGAAATCCCACCCTAACCGCGGTTTGGCTCGCTAACACTGCTCCATGCATATGGCCCCTAGAGGGGTACCAACTTATGAGAGTGTGCACTCATGACAATTATTTCAATAGTGCTATCTCACTAGGATACCAGGCCTATGAGACTGAGAGTGTGCACTCGTGGCTACTTTATAGTGCTGCCTCACTGGGAGACCAGGTCACCGGCACCATGATGTGATACCCACTCAGTCACATTATCCTGACACTGAGCTAACCAGTCCTTGCCCTATCCTATTAATGCAGAGCACCAGGCTAGGAAGCGAAAAGTATCAATTTTACAAGTCATTGGTTTGACTCGACCGGGAACCAAACTCCCAATATCCCGCACGTGAGGCCCGTGTTCTACCGATTCGGCCACCGTGCCCGGTACCTCCACTAGAAGAATGTAGAAGAAATATGCACTGTCACTAATGAGTAGTCAATGATAGATGATGGTATAAACGGGTTTAAAGTTACCAAGCTTCTATTAAGTATTAGAGACTGGAGGTGTATTATGTGTGCAGACAGAAACAAAGTTCGAGTTGCAGACTAGTCTGAAGGGTTTTCAGTTTCTGTCATTTTCTGAGAGAAATACATCAGGTTGATCGTTATAATCTACTTTGCTTTAGTTTGAAGTAACTTTGATTTTAAATGGCTACCTTAGGATATATTTGAAGTGAAAACATACCAATGGTGATGGTGATGTGGTGGTGGTGGTGTGATGTGGTGTTGATGGTATATGATGGTGGTGGTGGTATGTGATGTGGTGGTATGTGATGTGGTGGTGGTGGTGTGTGATGGTGGTGGTGTTGGTATGCGGTGGTGGTGGTGTGATGGTAGTGGTAGTCATGTGGTTGAGGTGGTGGTGGTGTGTGATGGTGGTGGTGGTATCTGATGGTGGTGGTATGTGATGGTGGTGGTGGTATGCGGTGGTGGTGGTGTGATGGTAATTGTAGTGATGTGGTTGGGGTGGTGATGGTGTGTGAAGGTGGTGGTGGTATGTGATGGTGGTGGTTTTGGTATGCGGTGGTAGTGGTGCGATGGTAGTGGTGTGATGGTAGTGGTAGTGATGTGGTTGGTAGTGGTAGTGATGTGATGGTGGTGGTGGTATGTGATGGTGGTGGTGTGATGGTAATGGTAGTGATGTGGTTGGGGTGGTGGTGGTGTGTGATAGTGGTGGTGGTATGCGGTGGTGGTGGTATGCGGTGGTGGTGGTGTGATGGTAATGGTAGTGCGGTGGTGTGACGGTGGAGGTGGAGGTGGTAGGTTGTACTGGTAGTAATGGTGGGTTGGATTCACCTAGTTGAAAGCTACTGGCCAATGGCCAACCATAACTTATAAGTTATAGAGATCACGGCAGTGCGTGGACCTGATTGTGGGGGGCGTGTCCAGCTCCCCTTGGTGGACACGTTGCAGTGGTTTGTTTGTTTGTTGTTGGTTTACGTCCTAGCAACATCTAAGGTCATATCAGGATGGGTATCGACTTGTGACACCAGCACCATGACCTGATACCCCACTCAGTCACATTATCCTGACACTGGGCCAACCAGTCCTTGCCCTATCCTAATAATGCTGAGCGCCTGGCTAGGAAG
Source organism: Branchipolynoe longqiensis (assembly GCA_030323885.1). Classification (NCBI taxonomy): domain Eukaryota; kingdom Metazoa; phylum Annelida; class Polychaeta; order Phyllodocida; family Polynoidae; genus Branchipolynoe; species Branchipolynoe longqiensis. The sequence goes on along the minus strand of CM059188.1, from coordinate 103,097,992 downwards.
TGACAAGTATACATTTTTAAGTCATTGGTTTGACTTGACCAGGTTTCGAACCAACAAACCCATGGGTTTCGCTCCCCCTATCTCACAAAATGGGAGACGGACACTCAACTCATTCGGCCATCCCGTCTGGTTGGTTGGAGTGGAGCACTGCCCATCTGTAAGCCTGGAGTAGTTCGATACTCCACCACCAGGCTCTCCCCAAACCCAGGCACGCTGGCCTCGACCATAGCCATGCTGTACATGTATGTTAAAGTTGATTAATCCGATGGTTTTGAGCTTCTGCCATTTTCTGAGATAAATATATTAGGTTAATGGATATAATCTACCTTACTTTAGGACCAGACGGGATGGCCCAATGAGTTGAGCGTCCGTCTCCCATTTTGGTAGATCGTGGTTGAGTTAAATGAATGACTTAAAAATTGAAGCTTGTGGCCTGATTTCCCAGTGGGGCAGCTCTATAAAATCACCATGACTGCACACTGTCACATGTCAGTACCCGTCCTGAGAGGGAGCAGGATGTAACTCAGGCAGTAGAGTGTCCACCTGTGAAGGTTTGGATCACCCGATCGATCCTGCTCAGTGGACGCATTTGCAGTTTGGGTTATTTTCCCTTCCAACCAGTGGTCCACAACTCGTTCATCAAAGGCTGTGGTATGTGCTGTCCTGTCTGTGGGCAAGTGTATATAAAAGACCCCTTGCTGCTTATCGGAAAGAGTAGCCTATTTGGTGGCAGCGGGTTTCCTCCAACAAAATGTGTTAGAATGACCATATGTTTGACGTCCAATAGCCAATGATGAAAATCAATGTGCTCTAGAGGCATCGTTAAATAAAACACACGTATTTTAGTATCCAGACGTGACCAGACGGGATGGCCGAATGAGTTAGAGCGTCCGTCTCCCGTGCTGGTAGATCGTGGGGTCGTGGGTTCGAGTCCCGGTCGAGTCAAACCAATGACTTTAAAATTGATACTTGTTGCTTCCTAGCCAGGCGCTCGGCATTATTAGGATAGGGCAAGGACTGGTGTGCTCAGTGTCAGGATAATGTGACTGAGTGGGATACCAGGTCATGGTGCCGGCGGCCTGGTTTCCCAGTGGGACAGCACTATAAAGTCGCCATGAGTGCGCACTGTCACAAGTCGGTACCCGTCCTGATATGACCTTAGATGTTGCTAGGACGTAAAACAACAACAAACAAAAACACAAACGTATCCATCCTGATATGACCTTAGATGGTGCCAGGATGTAGAACTCCAACAACCCTGGAGAAATAGATAAAGAAGAGAAAGAAAAAGATTAAATCCCCTTGTGTCCATCCATTGGGTTTGAGAATTACTTTTTATGGCATCTATCGTGTCCACTTTAAAGTAAATAAATGTTGTCCGAACAATCTATTTCACGGAAAGCTAATGCTCACGAAAGTCATAAACCATGACAAACTTTGTCTGTGCCCTCCTACACCCCCCCCCCCCCTCACCCTAAACATTCACTTCACACTCTCTCTAGCTTTTAGTGACACATTTTGCTCACAACATGACACCTTCATTTGCGCTTTGTTGCGTGAACTGGACGGTTTCTCTACATAGGTTACCCGTCCTGATATGACCTTAGATGTTGCTAGGACGTAAAACAACAACAAACAAACAACTACATAGGTTAAGTATATTCTCAACCACTCTGCCAAACACAAACAGGTTTCATCATCACAATGTTGGCTTTATTTTATTTTGGAACCTTAATTTAGTGATCACACAGTCTACAAATCGTTAATGAAACGCGCCACCGGCCAGCACTTGGCTTGTTTACGGAGGGCACCACCAGGGGGCGTGCCGGTCAGCAAAGGGTGAGAAGGCCCCCACGATGGCCGGACACCTGAGGCCCGGTGTTGCGGATTCCGAGGGACACCAGTTTACCAGGGACACTTCCATTCAAATGCATTGTCAACGGCCGTGAGCAAATCTTCATACAGAAAAAATCAAATATCTCTAAAAATTATACCACCTAGAAACAAATCGCTTCGTACACATGAAGAAAACATCTTTACCATTAAGGTTATATTAAATTGATATGGTTAGGGTTCTTGATTTCTATTAATTTTGAATAAAACTAATGTTTTTCACTGCGCGTACCGTCCAACTCAAGGCATTGTCAATGGCCGTGAGCAATCTTCATACAGAAAATACAGGAAAAGTTAAATATCTCTAAAACGACACCACCTAGAAACAAATTGTTTGGCACACATATAGAAAACATCTTTACCAAAGACATTATATTAAATTTATAAGGTTAGTGACGATGCTGTTCGATTTTGACGCCTGCGCAGAAGCAATGTGTCCCTGGCAAACTGGTGTCCCTGGGAAACCGCAACACCGGGCTACCAACCGTGACCTCACGTCACTTCCGGTCAAGACTTGTGATGGGATTGTACCGCTTCATAACAATAATAATAATAGTGTTGGTTGGTTGGTTGTTGGAGTCTTATGTCCTGGCAACATCTAAGGTCATATCAGGATGGGTACTGACTTGTGACAGTGTGCACTCATGGAGACTTAATAGTGCTGCCCCACTGGGAAATCAGGCCACCGGCACCATGGCCCGATATCCGACTCAGTCACATTATCGTGACACTGAGCTAACCAGTCCTTCCTATCCTATTAATGCCGAGTGCCTGCCTAGGAAGTGACAAGTATAAATTTCATAAGTCATTGGTTTGACTCGACCGGGAACCGAACTCCCAATCACCCGTCTGCGAGACCTGGGCTCTACCGATTCAGTCACTATGAGATCATCTTTATATGCAGTGTGTGACGCGAGGGGGGTGCCTACCTGGCAATTTACCCGACAGCTGGGAGGTGGGGGGGGGGGGGAACACTCCACCAATGCGCACAGAGGAAATATAGGATGTACATGTTACCCATGGATTTATACTCGTGTAATGCGTTATGCATCATATATATATAGATATTAATTAAACATGGTCCAGTGGTGTGAATATTTTATGGTAGCTTCCTCGCTTGTTAATTAATACATAGCCCCCTAGCGTCTTCTGGTGTCAATGCGCCTGCGTTGCCTAGTAACGCATGGCCTTGCTAGGCGCGACTGTAAAGCTAAGATTCCGTATACGCGGTATGCGGCATGCGGCATGCAAATGTCCTATATGTGGCGTAGATATATGCCAACCCCCAACATTTGTTGGGGTTTTTCCTCCAAATTTGTGAAGGAACAGTACTGTTTTCTATGGCAAACGCAGCAGCATTTGCATTCGCATGCCGCACCGATTGGTCCATGGGTCGATCCATTTGCCGCATTCGCATTCGCATTCGGACGTATGGAAGCACCACTATTCAGTTACATGCTTTTCGATTTTTATTCGCATTCGCATTCGCATTCGCATGCCGCATACCGCGTGTAAGGAATCTTAGCTTTACTCGTGTTAGTACTGACTGGTCCCAGCGTGTGGCCGCCAAATAGGATGGGCCGGAACAAATGTCTAAATTGATTACACTGCATATAAAACCAGCCTCCCCGAGAGGACATGCTGCTCAGCACTTCCCGATCAACAGCCACCCGTAAAAGGCATTCACACGGGTGAGTGCCTCACCCACAGACACACACACTGACACTAGTGACAGCTATACATACATACACATAAACACAAATGCACATATACACACACTGACAGACATACATGCACACATACGTGCAAACACAGATGCACTTACGCATGCACACATATATACATATATATACACACACACGCACATATATACATATATATACACACACGGAAACACCCAGACATAAGCCGTGTTCACACGGGGAATGTAAATCGATTCCTAGGATTCGACTTGCCTAGTTCGGCTCACATTTCGCGTGTGAATGGGCGCCTGAGGCGGTTTAGGACTGAATCGATTCCTGTGATGCGCATACTGTAAACCACTTGTCGAGGTAGTTTACGTGAGTCGATTTCTGTGAATCGATTTATTTTGCCCGTGTGAACGCACTGAGGCGGATTAAGGACGTGACACGCATGCGCATTTGAGACCTTAGTTTGTTGACTTTCCAATCGATCAAAAGCGCATATTATATAATTTGGTCTATGAACCGGATAGAGGTGCACAGATGTTTTTTTCATCATTTATTTATAGGTTTTCACTGCCCAGCAGAAGTTTTGACTGTTCCAAACCAATACGATTCAGTACATACATATCTAGGTCAAACCCACTCTCTCATGGTGACGTCGCCTAACCGAAAACTGGTGCTGGTCAGACTGGACTTGCTCATGCGCAGATATCGATTTCCGGCCCCAAGTACTGCCCATGTGAACAGGCCGCTAATTCGATTCCTAGTATTCGCCTTGGCTGAATCGCTTTAGATTTTGCCTGTGTGAACACGGCTATAGACACATGCACAGACCCACAGACACACATCGGACATATATATATATACACACAGACGCATAAACACAGATGCACATACACATACACATATATATCCACACAGACACACACATACACACATACACATACACATATATATACACACAGACACACAGACACATACGGACATACACAGACACACATACATATATGCACATACAGACACACACAGACACACACAGACACACACATACATACGCACGTATAAACACAAAGACATCAACACAGATGCACATACACAGACACATATGAACATATCAAATCTGACCATCCGAGTAGGTCTGGAGGCGGTAGTGACCAGACGCAGCTGGTATTAGGGTGAACGTAGTTGAATGTAGGATAGATTAACGTGGGTCAAACATGGTGTAGGTATGTTAAACTACGGTGAAAAACGTTAAGGTATGACAGGTTTTTGGTATGGATAAATATGTTACAACACGGATGCCGGTACGTTCAACTATATTCAACTACGTTCAACGTATGTTAGCCTACACGATGTTTATAAACATTGAAAGGGGTCTATTGGGTAGTGTGCTTCTATTGGGACATATACGATATATATATATATATATATATATATATATATATATATATATATAGGTCTTGATTCTAGATGTATGTACAATTATGTTCTGTAGCAGCTCTTTCTAATTTCATGTGCGCTATTAACTATGCCTATCTGTTATATTTTCAGGTGAGATCGGTTTGATATTGGAAGATTAAATGAACATACAACACTTGGTATGTGTATCCAGACGGTGCTCCCGGTATGTAGTATTATGACCACTTCATAATAAGCAGTTGCACTTTCCCTGTGAACACCAACTCGTCTCTGCGACATGTAAATATACGGGTAAATATATGGGTAATTTATGGTAATTCGCTAATACCATCTCCGTGAACACCAACTCATCTCTGCGACATGTAAATATACGGGTAAATATATGGGTAATTTATGGTAATTTGCTAATACCATCTCCGTGACCACCAACTCGTCTCTGCGACATGTAAATATACTGGTAAATAAATATACGGGTAATTTATGGTAATTCGCTAATACCATCTCCGTGAACACCAACTCGTCTCTGTGACATGTAAATAAACTGGTAAATAAATATACGGGTAATTTATGGTAATTTGCTAATACCATCTCCGTGAACACCAACTCGTCTCTGTGACATGTAAATATACTGGTAAATAAATATACTGGTAATTTATGGTAATTCGCTAATACCATCTCCATGAACACCAACTCGTCTCTGTGACATGTAAATATACTGGTAAATAAATATACGGGTAATTTATTGTAATTCCCAAATGCCATCTCCGTGAACACCAACGCGCATCTGTGACATGTTGCTATGAGTTAGATAGTTGGGTAATTTGAGGTAATTTACTAATACCTTCTCCGTGAACACCAACGTGCATATGCAACACGTTGTTATAGGGTAAATATTCCTGTAATTTGAGGTAATTTGCTAATACCTTCTCTGTGAACACCAACGCGCATATGTGACATGTTGCTATAGGATAGATGTTCTAGTAATTTGAGGTACTTCATTGATACCTTCTCTGTGAACACCAACGCGCATCTGTCACATGTTGCTATAGGGTAGATGTTCTAGTAATTTGAGGTAATTCATTGATACCTTCTCCGTGAATACCTATGTCTATCTGCGACACATTGTTATAGGGTAGATATTTGGGTAATTTGAGGTAATTCGCTAATACCTTCTTCCCAAACACAAATGTGTATATATGCGACACATTGTTATAGGGTAATTTGAGGTAATTCGCTAATACCTTCTCCATAAACACCAACGCGTATCTGAAACACATTGCTATAGGGTAGATATTCAGGTAATTTGAGGTAATTCGCTAATACCTTCTTAGTGAAAACACCAACGCCTATCTGTGACACGTTGCTATAAGGTAGATATTCGGGTAATTTGACATAATTCGCTGATACATTCTCCAGGTGGCGTTGTCGGTGTTGAGGTCTATATCTAGTTAGGTTAGAGGTCACGTGACCGATACCTGCTATAAGTATAATGGTTGTTAAGTCAGTCCTGACAGTTTCCGTCTGGGCAGTCCCTTAAAGGTCATCTAACAGCGCATGGGTTATTCCACATTCAGTGAGCCACGTGACCTAGAAAGATATCTAAGCATAGAGTGTCTGTCTGTTAGCATTAACCTTGCCACGCTGACGTAAATTCACACATACACAAACACACATACAAACATATAAGCATACAAACATACAAACATACAAACACACAAACACACAAACACACAAACATACAAACATACAACATACAAACATACAAACATACAACCATACAACCATACAACCATACAAACATACAAACATACAGACACACAGACACACAGACACAGATACACACATGTGCGGAATGGAAGTACCTCGTGACGTCAGTCTACTGACGTCGCACGATACTAACTTCACACTGACCGGTCGTGGTGGCCGAATCGGTAGAGTGCAGGGCTCCCGTGTGGGAGATCGGGAGTTCGATTCCCGGTCGAGTCAAACCAATGACTTACATATTGATACTTGTCGCTACCTAGCTTGGTGCTTGACATTGCTAAGATAGGGTGAAGACTGGTTAGCTCAGAATTCAGGATAATGTGACTGGGTGGGAAATCGGGTCATTGTGCCGGCGGCCTGGTCTCACAGTGGGGCAGTCAAGTGTAGATACCCGTCCTGATATGACCTTAGATTACTTGTTTATTGGCGGTTCACGTCCCGGCAACATCCAAGGCCACATCAGGACGGGTACCGACTTGTGATAGTGCACACTCATGCCAACTTTATAGTGCTGCCCCACTGGGAGACAAGGCCACCAGCACCCTGACCTGATATCCAACTCAGTAACATTATCCTGACACTGAGCTAACCAGTTCTTGCCCTATCCTAATAACGCTGAGCGCCTGCCTAGGAAGCGACAAGTATAAATTCTTAAGTCATTGATTTGACTCGACCAGGGTTCGAGTCAAATAGTATTTTGCCAGCACGTGAAACCCCAACAAATAAACCGCAAGCGGTGCACACAGCGCCATCTCGTGGTGGAGAACGCAGTCTTTCTCATTGCTCATCTACCAGCCCAGCAGGGTTCGAATATACCAGCACGAGCTGAGTAGCCATGTCTGAAAATTTCACCTCACCCCCCCCCCCCCCCCCCGCACACACCCACTCACCCAACACACTACCCCCCCCCCCCCCCGCATCCTGCCACCTGCCTCACCCTCCCCACCTTTCCTTACACTAACCCTCACCCCGGTTTACCCCACCTTCGGATCATCTGTTACGGTTAGCACTGCCACCAGGTGACGCGTCTAACCAACAATACCCGACTCAGTCTCCCCTAAAAACAGTAAACATATTTATAATACCCGCTCTTCCATAATATTAATGATAAGGAAAAATAATGGGGGAAACTCTGCTTATATATATAATATATGTAGTTATATGTACATATATGTATATATACATTATATATATACATTATATATGCATATACTGTTTATTTCTATAATGTAGGCATACATGTATGTATGCAAATATATGTATGCATATATCATTATATGTGTATATATATATATGTATATATCTACACACCCATATAATATATATATATATATTAAATATTAATATATATATATATATATATATAATATATATATATATATATGGATGACATGTACTGACTTGTGACAGTGCGCACTCAGGGCGACGTGAGAGTACTGCCCAAATAGGAGACCAGGCTGCTGGCACCATGACCTGATATCCCACTCAGTCACATTATGCTGACACTGAGCCCACCAGTCCTTGCCCTATCCTAATAATGCCAAGCGCCTGGCTAGGAAGCGACAAGTATAAATTGTTAAAGCCATGGGTTTGAACCCCACGATCTACCAAAACGAGAGATTGATGCTCAACTCATTCGGCCATCCCAAACTGGTGCAGGGATCGGGACGTGGTGATCAATGAACCATTAGTAAGCCAAGACCCCCGGCGAGCAGCCATAACCTTTGTGTCTTCCATCCCCATCCCACCCACATCCACACCCTGCCCCCTCCCCCACCCACCTGTACGAGAGAGAGGCGCCCTCTTGCGGGCCTCGGCCAACATACCGTTAGCTTCATAGTTATACCCCGACTCCACCCCCCATCCCCCCACCCACCTTTACGAGAGAGAGGCGCCCTCTTGTGGGCCTCGGCCAACATGCCGTTAGCTGCATAGTTATACCCCCACCCTGTCCCCCTCCCCCCACCCACCTTTACGAGAGAGAGGTGCCCTCTTGCGGGCCTCAGCCAACATGCTGATAGCTTTATAGTTATACCCCCACTCTGCCCCCTCCCCCCCACCCACCTTTGCGAGAGAGAGGCACCTTCTTGCGGACCTCAGCCAACATGGCTATAGTTTTCTAGTTAATACCCCCACTCCTCCCCCCTCCCCCCACCCACCTTTACGAGAGAGAGGCGCCGGCCCTCGGCCACAGCCGATACCTTTATAGTTCCCCCACTCTGCCCCCCTCCCCCCACCCACCTTTATGAGAGAGAGGCACCCTCTTGCAGGCCTCAGCCAACATGCCGTTAGCTTCATAGTTATACCCTGACTCCACCCCACCTCCCCCCACCCACCTTTATGAGAGAGAGGCGCCCTCTTGCGGGCCTCGGCCAACATGCTGATAGCTGCATAGTTATACCCCCACTCCACCCCCCCCTCTCCCTCACCCACCTTCACGAGAGAGAGGCACCCTCTTGCAGGCCTCAGCCAACATGCCGTTAGCTTCATAGTTATGCCCTGACTCCACCCCACCTCCCCCCACCCACCTTTATGAGAGAGAGGCGCCCTCTTGCGCCTCGGCCAACATGCCGATAGCTGCATAGTTATACCCCCACTCCACCCCCTCCTCTCCTCCCCCACCCCCCTTCACGAGAGAGAGGCGCCCTCTTGCGGGGCCTCGGCAACATGTCAATAGCTTTATAGTTATACCCCAACTCTGCCCCCTCCCCCCCACCCACCTTCACGAGAGAAAGGCACCCTCTTGCGGCCTCAGCCAACATGCCGTTAGCTTCATTTCTTCTAAACCCCAACTCCAGCCCCCGTCCCCTCCCCCCACCCACCTTCACGAGAGAGAGGCGCCTTTTGGCGGGCCCGTTAGCTGCATAGTTATACCCCCACTCCATCCCCCCTCCTCTTCCCCACCCACCTTCACGAGAGAGAGAGAGGCGCCCTCTTTCGGGCCTCGGCCAACATGCCAATAGCTTTATAGTTATACCCCCACTCTGCCCCACTCCCCCACAGACCTTTACGAGAGAGAGGTGCCCTCTTGCGGGCCGCGGCCAACATGCCGATAGCTTGATAAACACGGACATAACGGCCTCTGGTTGCGGGCCCGCCGGGCATCGCACAATAAGCACGTAACGAGCTGCTCGCCCCGACCGGATCATGCAGTATATAAGGGTTACACCGAGCTGCTTATTCTCCCCGCCCTGCACGGCGGTGCGGCGGGGAGCGGAAGTGTGTGTGTGTGTGTGTGTGTGTTTGGAGGGGGGGGGGGCTGTGTGTGGGGAGGGAGGGCGGAGAGCAGTGGAAAGTGTTCTGCGGGGGGGGGGGGGGGATTTCTACCAACTTTGTTTTAATCCAGTTACAAATTTTGAAGTAACTGGAATTGTGCACGGGTATGTGTGTGTGAGATTGTTTGTTGTTGTTTTACGTCCTAGCAACATCTAAGGTCATATCAGAACGGGCACCGACTTGTGACAGTGCGCATTCATGGTGACTTTATAGTACTGCCCCACTGGGAGACCAGGCCACCAGCACAGGACCTGATATCCCACTCAGTCACATTATCCTGACACTGAGCCAACCAGTCCTTTTCCTATTCTAATATTGCCAGTGGTCTGACTAGGAAGCGACAAGTATACATTTTTAAGTCATTGGTTTGACTCGACCAGGGTTCGAAACCACGAACCAGTGTGTTCAGATCCCCCGAACTACCAAAACAGGAGACAGATGCTCAACTCATTCGGCCATCCCGTCTGGTGTGTCTGAGGATAAGGTAGGGATCTGTATGGGGAAGAAAGAACCACCTCATTTGTTAGTGATTAGGTTATATATGCACACTGACTAATGTATCGCAGATTCCACTACCTTTATTTCGCGAATATCGTCTCGAATCCAACGCCCAATATATCGGTGTGTGCGCGTGGTTAGGTAGATAAAAGATCCACCCTGTACTTACAGTACAGGGGTGAAAACCATCCCATTAGACAAGCTGGCGAAGAATTTCGACATGCTGGGGAAATTAATTGAATGAATAATGTCTTAATTTTAGAAGCAATATTTATTCTTTATATATGTTTTTATATTTCCCCCAACCTTTGAGTTGAAAAATGTAATAAAACATGCAGTTCAATAGACTTTAAAAGTGAAATCGATGGTGTTCTCTGGCCGCCATCTTGTCTTTTTGCATTCTCTCCCATTTCACCAACTCTGTGCCAATATAAGTAACCATTTGACACTGGTGCCAGACATTCTACTTCCTGTTCCATACTAAAGCTATTTTCACCCGTATTTACACTACGTTGTCGTTCACCCCTATACTGTCAGTACAGGGTGAATCTTTTATCTAGTGGTTAGGTAGTTAATTAGAAACCATGTGTTTTCTGATATCTCTCCCCATCTCCGGCATCACCCACGGCTCGCTTTTGTCACGGGAAATCGTGGTTATATATACCACCGGACGTCATTGGAATAACTAGTATTGTCGGTAGAAGTTCACGATGCAGCAGACGGTGTGAAAAAGGTCTCGTAAAAGATTTCCACAACCATCCTACCCTCTGACGTCAGTGGAAAAAAACTAGTGTTGTGGGTAGCAGTGTACTGTGCAGCACACATTGTTGAAAAGGTCTCGTTGACAATGGTTGGTTGTTGGAGTTTTACTTCCTGGCAACATCTAAGGTCATATCAGGATGGGCACCGACTTGTAACAGTGCACACTCATGGCGACTTTATAGAGCTGCCCCACTTTTGGTAGTAATACCAAGCGCCTGGCTAGGAAGCGACAAGTATAAATTGTTAAGGCATTGGCTTGACTCGACCAGGGTTCGAACCCATTGGTTCGAATCCCATGATCTACCTAAACGGGAGATTGACGCTCAAATCATTCCGCCATCCCATCCGGAACAAACAGAAGACCCGCGGGTAGAGTGGGCCTCTCCCCTCTCCTCTCTCCTTTCCACCTCCCCCGTCCCTCCTTTCCTCTCCCCCTCCCCCGCCCCCCCCCCTTTTTCCTCTCCCCCTCCCCCGTCCCCCCTCTCCTCCCCCGTCCCCTTGCCGCCCCCTCTCCTCCCCCTCTACCCCCTCTACCGCCTCTCCCCCCTCCCTCTCCCCTCCCCCGCTCTCCCCCGCACCCCTCTCCCCTCTACCCCCTTCCCCTCTACCCCCTCTCCTCTACCCCCTCTCCTCTCCTCTCTCCCTCTCCTCTCCTCTCCTCCCCCCTCCCCCTCCTCTCCCCTCCACCTCTCCTCTCCCCCCCTCCCTCCTCTCCCCCCTCTCCTCCCAGCCCTGTGTGCGCCGCGTTGTCTATGGTATATTTGCGTGCCGGCGAGTCCTGACTGGGCCCATATGTTTGCGGTGCCTCAGTGAATGGGGTTGGTGCAGATTCCCATCGCGCGCCTCCGGCCACTAACCCGGTGAGCTGTGCTGGGCATTATCACCCCACGTCGCCATCTTGCTAAGAACCCACTAACCCGATGCACCGCCAAAATATATGGAGACACCATAAGCAACACTTTTGTTTATTTTGTTGTTTCATCCCAAATAACCCGATAAATTTAAGCTTGACGCGTTCGCTCCCACGAGACGAATTATATCTCTCTGTGGCTCTCTCTCTCCCCCTCTCTCTCCCCCTCTCTCTCCCCCCCTCTCTCTCTCTCTCTCTCTCTCTCTCTCTGTATCCCCTACCTCGGACTGGGTTGCCGAATTGGTGGAGCGCATGCCTCCCATGTGGAAGATCAGGAGTTTAATTTTGGGTCGAGTCAAACCAATGACATACACAAATTTATACTTGGCACTTCCTAGCCAGGTGCTCGGCATTAATAGTAGTATAGAGCAAGGGCTGGTTAGCTTAGTGTCAGGATAATGTGAGTGAGTGGGATAGCAGGTCATGGTGCTGGCATCCTGATTTCCTAGTGGGACAGCACTATTAAGTCACCATGAGTGCACACTGTCACAAGTCGGTAGTCGTCCTGATATGACCTTAGATGTTGCCTGGAATTAAAACTACAACAACCTACCAACCAACCCCATTAGGATAGGAGAGCCCAACACTACGGTCACAACAGACACTTCATTAGAAGGATCGGGGGCTCACAGAGACCAAAAGGCAACAGGTGGTCGGTGGATGGAAGACGAAATCTCCGATCACATAAATGTACTAGAACTTACAGCTATTTATCTAGGATTGCGTAGTCTAGTTCTCCTACCTAAAAATCATGTAAGGGTATTAACAGATAACACAACAACTATGGCTTACATACGTAATATGGGAGGCACTCATTCCAAACCATGTAACTACTTAGCCAAACTAATTTGGGACTGGGCAGAGAAACACAAGATATGGCTAACAGTAGCACATATTCCAGGCAGTCAAAATACTTTGGCTGACAAGAAAAGTCTACATTTTCAAGACCATTTAGAATGGCAATTAAATCAGAGTATTTTCAACCACATTTGTAATAAATGGGGCGAACCAGAAATTGACTTATTCACATCATGCAATAACAAGCGAGAAGGCTGGAGCGTAGATACATTTTCTCTAATTTGGAATAATAAATTCTATTACATATTCCCACCATTCAGCATTATGAGCAGAGTGGCCAGGAAGATCAAGATGGATCACTCACACAGTACTGATAGTACCAGCATGGAACACACAACCATGGCTAGTGGCAATAACATTAGAGGTTCCCACGAGAAAGGAACAACTTACAACATCAAGGACCACTAACAGTCCATGGAGACGTGTCAACGACACCCCTTTTGGCATTCCTTTTTTAAGAAAACATTTAGAACAATATGGTTTAGACAAAATTACGCAAGAAAACCTATTTCACACGCCTGGAGGAAAGGAATGGTTAAATTTTACACAAGTTATTTAAAGAAATGGGAACTTCATTGTCTTCTTAAAGGAGTCAAACCATTAAAACCTACAATTGCCCAAATATTAAGATTTCCAAGAATGTCAGAAGATGAATGGTTAGGATTTGGTGAAATTAATGCAGCAAGATGTGCACTTTCAATTATACTACCAAGAATAGATGGACAAACAATTGGAAAGCATAAGTTAGTACATTGGTTCAATAGATCGGTGTATGAAAGAAACCCACCCAAACCCAAATATAATAGGTTTTGGGATGTGTCTGTAGTATTTAAGTTAATCAAGTCATGGCCTAGTACTAGACATTTATCAATGAAGGAACTAGGATTTAAGTTAGCAGTGCTATTACTGCTAGTGACTGAACACAGAGGCCAAAAGATTGTGGCACTCTCTTTTTTGTTTTTGTTTGTTTATGTGTTGTTTTACTTCCTATCAACATCTAAGGTCATATCAGGACGGGTACCGACTTGTGACAGTACGCACTCATGGCGATTTTATAGTCGGAGATCAGGCTGCCAGCACCACGACCCGATATCCCACTCAGTCACATTATCCTGACACTGACCTAACCAGCCCTTGCCCTATCCTAATAATGCCGAGCAGCAGGCTAGGAAGTGACAAGTATCAATTTTGAAGTCATTGGTTTGACTCGACCGGGAACCGAACTCGCAAACTCCCGATCTTCCGCAAGCGAGGCCTATGCTCTACCGATTCGGCCACGGCGCCCGGTTTGTGGCACTCTCACTGGATGGACTAGAGATAGATAAGAATGAGGCAACATTCGATTTAGAGACATTACTAAAGTCAAATCGCAAACTTCCACAGTTCATGTAAATAGTTTCCAGAAGATAAACAGATTTGTGTAGTTTCAGCCATTAGGGCTAATATATCCAAGTCACGCAGAATAAGGAATTCCAGCCAACTTCTGATCAGCTTTATTAAACCGCATAAAGCTATGTCGGGAAACACACTCGCAAGGACCATCAAGGTGCTTAAACAGGCAGGCGTCAATACTGGATGCTATGCATCTCACTTAACGTGTGGAGCCATGGTCTCCAAGGCAACACAGTTAGTAATCTCAGTTAAGAGAATCCTTGTACATGTGGGGGGGGGGGAAGACGGCTAGATCGTTTGCAAAACATTACAACACATGACTAGAAAAGCCAAGCAGCCTGGCGACTCGCCTACTCACCGACTAAATATGGGTGAGAAACAAAAAATTACTATTTTGCACTAAAAACATAGTATGTTTACAATATTAAGTATAAAAGTTTTTAAAATGAGATTACGTAAAATTCTCCCTGGACTACAAGTAGTCGGAGGCATAGTACCGAGGTTAAATAGTATAGTTATACAAGTCTTACTTGGTACAGATGATGGATAACTGGTGTTTTCCTGAGGTACTAGCCTTGGATAGTCATGGGTCAGGGCCAGCCCACCCTACCCTACCACGCCTATCATGTTTCGCTGGTGCCAAAATGAAAACACTAAAGTATCCATTTAATACTAAGATAATTTGTTATCCTATAAAGTATGTAAAAGATTGCTGGACCCGGATGTGCTTCATTCTCCCTGACCCACAACTATCCGAGGCTAGTACCTCGGGAAAACACCAGTTATCCATCATCTGTACCCAGATGTATACTATATGTATATATATACATATATATAAATAGAGAGAGAGGAGTTATTAGGTCAGGTGCTCCCTGGTTCACTGTTTATGAGGGTTTTCTTCTGTTCAGTGCCCATCTGTGTGTGCTAGAGGTACAGGGTACAACTATCAGTCCGTCTCGGTTAAACTTAAAGATCGGCTATCATCACCAGTAGAACAAACTCAGCCAAACATACCATTATCGAGTAGGACCATTGGTACATTACTCTTCAACCTAAGTTGGTTGTTTGAATTTTATGTCCTCGCAACATCTAAGGTCATATCAGGACGGGAACCGACTTGTGACAGTGCGCACTCATGGCAACTTCATAGTGCTGCACCACTGGGAAATCAGACTGCCAGCACCATGACCTGATATCCCACTTAGTCACGTTATCCTGACACTGATCCAACCAGTCCTAGCCCTATCCTATTAATGCTGAGAGCCAGGCTAGGAAGTGACAAGTATATATTTTATAAGTCATTGGTTTGACTCGACTGGGAACCGAACTCTCAACCTTCCACACACGCTCTACCGATTCGGCCACCATGCTCAGTCTCCAACCTAAGAGATGTGGTGTGAGCATTAAACCACACATACCCGATGGTTATCATCAGCAATTCTCTATTCTGATATAACCTTAATAGTTGCTTAAGTCCCCAAACAACAAGACCTTGGCCTGTCCACGTGAACTCAATGTAGTTGGTATTTCTTGAATGTGAATCTTTTCTGTCAAGGTAAAGGCCCTGTCACACTACGACGTAACGACGTCAGTGTAGGGAGAACGTGAAGAACGTTGAACTTCTCGGCGTAGTATGCAAATTTGGGCACAAGTTGAATGTGGATGCAGCGTAGTGGACCAGAGCGTAACGTCGGTAAAGCGTAGTGATACCGTCATTCAACGAGAGAGGACAACGTCATTACGCTCACGGAACGTTATGAACATTATTCCATCGCCAGAAGAACGTTATGTGACGTTACATACGTCATGAGATGTTGAACGTACATTGAATGTACGTTCTCCTGACGTTCTCCTGACGTTCTCCTGACGTTCTCCTGACATTCCCATTACGCCGCGTGGGCATTTCCACCCGGTTTAATGTGGGTCAACGTAGTGGAACGTAGTTGAACGTAGTGGGCAGCGTTTGCCTAACGTCCGTTTAACGTCATTGACGTTCCCTGAACGTGAACAGAACGTACGCCGAATGTAAACCCTTACGTTCGAGCTACGTCGAAAGTTTTGAACATGTCCAAAACCTTGACGTAACTCGACGTAACACGACGTAATGTGACGTAGCTCGACGTCATTCTGACGTCATCATAACATAATCCAACGTACGTCAACGTAATGACGAAAAATCACCACGTTAGGCTCACGTTCGCTCGTTACGTCATAGTGTGACAGGGGTATTAATAGCGAATTGTGGGTGAAGGAATTCATGCTGATATCACTTTAGCAGTTCTTTAACCACGAGGAGAGAGGCAGAGAGAGAGGCAGAGAGAAGAGAGAGGGAGAGAGAGGGGTAGATGGTTCGTTGTTGGAGTTTTACATCCTGGCAACACCTAATGTTATATCAGGACATGTTCGGACTTGTGGCAGTGCACACTTATGCTTTATGGCGACTTTATAGTGCTGCCTCACTGCGAGACCAGGCTGCCAGCAGCATGACCTGATATCCCATTCAGTCACATTGTCCTGACACTAAACCAACCAGTCCTTGCCCTATCCAAATAATGTAGAGCGCCAGACTAGGTAGCGACAAGTATACATTTTTAAGTCATTGTTTTGACTTGATCAGTGTTCGAAACCATGGGTTTCGAAATCCACGATCTACCAAAATGGGAGACGGACGCTCAACTCATTCGGCCATCCCGTCTGGTGAGAAAGCGAGAGAGATTGAGATAAGATAAAGATATATTGAGATATAGAGAGATTGCGAGATAGAGATATACAGACATATAGGCATATAGGCATTTAGACATTTAGATATAGAGAGCCAACAGGCAGAGAAAAAGGTAGGGGGGGGGGCTCCAACATGTGCAACTGTAGATAAAAGATTCACCCCGTACTGACAGTACAGGGGTGAAAATCAACCCATTAGAAAAGCTGGCGAAGAATTTCGACATGCTGGGGAAATTAATATTTATCGTTTATATATGTTTTTATATTTCCCCGCTACCTTTGAGTTGAAAAATGTAATAAAACATGCAGTTTAATAGACTTTAAAAGTGAAATCGGCGGCATTCTATGGCCGCCATCTTGTAGTTTTGCATTCTCTCCCATTTCACCAACTCTGTGCCGATATAAGTAACCATTTGACACTGGTGCCAGGCATTCTACTTCCTGTTCCATACTAAAGCTATTTTCGCCCGTATTTAGACTACGTTGTCGTTCACCTCTGTACTGTAAGTACGGGGTGAATCTTTTATCTAGTGCAACTGATACTGTTGGTTCGGTTTGGTGGCGCGATGCCTGTTCACGCATGCGTGACCGCGCCTTTCTGGTCTCGCTACAGTTGAACGCGCCGCGGTAACCATAAAGTTAATCGGTTTCAGACGAACTGCCGACTCGCTTGGCCAATTATTTGACACGGCAAGGACACGACTCTCAGCGATGGGTTTAGGGTTTTGTCATTTCTAGTCAGGGGTTGAGGGTAATGTACGCCACTTTGGTTGGTTGGTTGTTGGAGTTTTACGTCTACACAACATCTAAGGACATATCAGGATGGGTACCGACTTGTGACAGCGCATACTCATGGAGACTTTATAATTATAGTGCTGCTCCACTGGGAAATCAGGCCACCGGGGAAATCATGACCCGATATCTGACTCAGTCACATTATCCTGTCACTGAACTAACCAGTCCTTGCTCTATCCTACTAATGCCGAGTGACAGGCTAGGAAGTGAAAAGTATCAATTTTAAAGTCATTGGTTTGAGTCGACCGGGAACCGAACTCCCGCTCTACCGATTAGGCCACCACGCCCGGTGTTCTCCCAGTGGGGCAGCACTACAAAATCGCCTTGAATGCACACTGTCACAAGGCGGTACCCATCCTGATATGGCCTTAGATGTTGACAGGACGTAAAACTCCAACAACCAACCAACCAACCAACCAACCAACCAACCAACCAACCAACCAACCAACCAACCAGCTCGTGTTGTCGCTCCACTATAGTACAGTATAACCCCATTAAACCAAACGGACCCTAGACATTTGTTTGGATTAACCGATCTTTGGTTTAACCGAGCTTTGGCTTCGACTTTAACTTTGAGTAAGAGTGTATTGCACATCTAATATACAATGTATGTGGACACTTTGATTATTGTATTTTTATGTATGTACAGTATAACCCTGTTAAACCAAACTCAGTTAAACCAAACGATCGGTTAATCCAAACTTTTTTTTGGCGGCCCGACAAAATAATACCACTTATCATATAACAAAAGTCAGATGATCTTATAACCACATGAAAGTTTGGTTTAACCCTACAGGAGTGGTCTGGGGTCTGACAATTTTGTTTGGATTGACCGATAATTTGGATTAACCGACTTTGGTTTAACCAACTTTTTTATATGATAAATGGTAGTATTTTGCCGGCCCGCCGAAAAAAGTTTGGATTAACCGCTCGTTTGGTTTAACCGAGCTTGGTTTAATGGGGTTGTACTGTATGTATATCAGTGGTGGCGTGGTGTCTCATCTGGTAGCCTAGTGACAGCTATTTTGGCCTAAGTGCTACACGACTACGTACATGGCCAATTCCAATTCCGTGTCACCTCCGACTACAAGGTTATCACACAAGGGGAAACCACGGGTGTGTGTATACAGCACGCACAAATCGCACCTAGGAGCAGTCTTCAGTGGGAACCCATTATCTTGACACCACTTGTGAACATGGCTGTGGCACACATTACGGCAACACTCACTACAACAGTACAAGGTGCACCAGATTCGCCAGCGACACACTTATGGCCTCTCATTTAGCGTCATCCCTGGCTTTATACCCCTGTCACACTATGACATAACGAGCCAACGTAAGCCTGATGTGGTCACTTTTCGTCATTACGTTGACGTACATTGGGTTACGTTATGATGACGTCAGAATGACGTTAGACTGACGTCGAGCTACGTCACATTATGTCGTGTTACGTTGGCGCGCGTCAAGGTTTTGAACCTGTTCAAAACTTTCGACATAACTTGAACGTAAGGGTTTACATTCGCCGTATGTTCTGTACATGTTCGGCGAACGTCAATGACGTTAAACGGACATTAGTCAAATGCTGCTCACTACGTTCCACTACGTTCCACTACGTTCCACTACGTTGACCCACAGTAAAGCCGGTGGAAACGTCCACACGGCGTAATGGGAATGTCAGGAGAACGTCAGGAGAACGTCAGGAGAATGTATGCCCAACGTACGCCCAACGTACATTCAGCGTTTCGCCACCGTGTCATGACGTATGTAACATCACGTAATGTAAAGCAAAGTAGTTCTGGCGATGGAATAACGTACATAACGTTCCTTGAGCGCCATTACGTTGTCCTCTCTCGTTGAATGACGCTATCACTACGCTTTACCGACGTTACGCTCTCGTCAACTACGCTGCATCCACATTCAACTTGTGCTCAAATTTGCATACTACGCCGAGAAGTTCGACGTTTTTCACATTCTCCCTACGCTGACGTCATTACGTCGTAGTGTGACAGGGCCTTTAACTGGCCCGACTGGCTCGGTTGTAGGCGCTAAAGGTTGTCTGTTCCAGCCGTGTGAAGTACCCCTATCGCATAGGGATGCTCAGTCAAAGCAGAGTTTGCAGCCCAGACGGTTGGTTGGTTGGTTGTTGGAGTTTTACGTCCTGGCAACATCTAAGGTGGTCTTCTATGGTTAGAGGGTCTGACTTTTTTTCGAGGTCGGACTCCTAATCTGAAGGTCGATGGTTCGATTCCCTGTGCCCCAAACTCTGCCAATGTGGATTTCCACTGCTGTGTATAACATACAGCATCATCAAAGGCCGGTTGCTCTCATTCCATGTCTATGTGGTGTGGGAGGTTAAAAATCCCTTGCGTCGGTAAAAGTGTAGGCTCAGGCTTTCTATCGACAAACTGTCTAATGGTGAAAACAAGTCTATTCAGATTTATCCATGATAGGCAGTATACATTTAGAAGAAAAAAAAGTCATATCAGGATGGGTACCGACTTGTTGGTTGGTTGTTGGTGTTTTACATCCAGGCAACATCTAAGGTCAAATCAGGATGGGTACCGACTTGTGACTGCACACTCATGGTGACTTTATAGTGCTGCCTCACTCAGAGACCGGGCCACCAGCACCATGACCTGATATCCCACTCAGTCACATTATCCTGACACTGAGCCAATCAGTCCTTGCCCTATCCTAATAATGGCGAGCGCCAGGTTAGGAAGCAACATGTATCAATTTTTAAGTCATTAGTTTGACTCGACCAGAGTTTGAATCCCATGATCTCCCAAAACAGGAGACGGACGCTCAACTCATCCGGCCATCCTGTTTGGTCGCAGCCCAGACGGACTGACATGCTGGTATGAAGAGCAAGCTGGGCCATTTGGATTTGTTTGTTTGTTGTTGTTTTATGTCCTAGCCACATCTAAGGTCATATCAGGACGGGTACCGACTTGTGACAGTGTGCACTTATGGTGACTTTATAGTGCTGCCCCACTGGGAGACCAGGCCACCAGCACCATGACCTGATATCCCACTCAGTCACATTATCCTGACACTGAGCCAACCAGTCCTTGCCATATCCTAATAATGCCAAGCGCCTGGCTAGGAAGCGACAAGTATAAATTTGTATGTCATTGGTTTGACTAGACCAGGGTTTGGATCCCCCGATCTCCGAAAACAGGAGACAGACGCTCAACTCATTCGGCCATCCCATCTCGTGGGCCCTTTGGATTTAGCAGAGTAAATCGATATATATATTTATATGTGTATATATATATATATATATATATATATATATATATATATATATATATATATATGATGTGTAATAATTATACGAATATAAATTTGAAGAAGTATCACCATATTGTTAATAACACGGTCCGAGCCCGGTGGCGCCCCCTCGCGGCATCCCCCGACAACGCCCGGGTGGTGACTCGCACCTTCATCCGTCCGCTCAGAAATATATATATATATGTATCGGTCGCCGTGAGTGCATACTGTTACAAGTTGGTACCCGTCCTGATATGACCTTAGATGTTGCCAGGACGTAAAACTTTTCAACAACCAACCAACAAACCAACCAACAACCCAGTGGGACAGCACCATCAGTGCGTACTGTCACCATAAGTCGGTACCGGTCCTGATAGGACCTCAGCTGTTGTTACCTCGTAAAGTCTCGACAAACGACTGTGATGAATGTGGATGCTTATGGCATTTCAGTCAGATAAACTCCCCGGGCTAAAAAGCCTTTAACATCTTTGTTTGGAGCTTCCAGGAAAGATGATCGATGGCAGGAATCTCCACACACTGTTCATGACGCCACTGGGAACCATCCTGTCAGGCCAGTCAGGCCTATGCTCGTGAATAACTAGTCAGTGTCGTATTTTTTTCTCTGAAGTTTATATGTTTGTGATTGTTTGTTTATTCTGCTCATAACGGTTAAGTGCATGTATTTGTTTTCACCGCTGCGCAGTAGTGGTCATAATACATGTATACATACATGTATACATACATACATACATACATACATACATACATACATACATACATACATACATACACACACATACATACATACATACATACATACATACATACATACATCCCCCATCCACCATCCCCCAAAATGAACCGGCCATCCAATCAGAGCGCAGCTTTTTCGTGGCGTCTTCCTTCCTTTTCCTTCCTTTTCCTTCCTTTTCCTTCCTTTTCCTTCCTTTTCCTTCCTTCCTTCCTTTTCATTCATTTTCCTTCCTTCCGTCATGTCCATTCCTCCCTCCTCCCTCCCTCCCTCCCTCCCTCCCTCCCTCCTCCCTCCCTCCCTCCCTCCCTCCCTCCCTCCCTCCCTCCCTCCCTCCCTCCCTCTTCTTCATTCCTTCCTCCATTCCTTTTCCTCCCTTCCTTCTTTCAGCTCAGCTACATCAGATTTTTTTTCCTTCCTGTCTTTTTCCCTCTTCCCTCCTCCCTCCCTTCCTTCCCCCTTCCTTCCTCCCTCCCTTCCTTCCTTCCTCCTCCTTTCTTCTTCTTCTCCCTTCCTTTCTTCCTTCCTTCTTCTCCATTCCTCCCTCTCCTCCCTCCTCACTTTCCTTCCTCCCCTTCTTCTTCCTTCTCCCTCCACTTCCTCTCACCCCTCCCTTCCTCCCGCCCTCCCTCCGTCCATCCCTTCCTTCCTTGCTTCTCCCTCCCTTGTTTCCTTGCTTCCTCCTCCCTTTCTTCCTTCCTTCCTTGCTTTCCTTCAGCTCAGCTCCATCAGATGCTCAGCTCCATCAGATGCTTCCTTCACCCTCCTTCTTCTTCCTCCCTCCCTTCCTTCTTCCTGCCTCCCTTCCTTCCTTCCTCGCTCCCTTCCTCCCTCCCTTTCTTCCTCCTCCTCCCTCGCTTCCTCCTCCCCTTCTCTCCCTTCCTCCTCCCCTCCCTCCCTCCCTTCCTTCCTTCCTTCCCCCCTCCCTCCCTTGTTTCCTTTCTTCCTTCCTCCCTTTTTTCCTTCCTTCCTTCCTTCCTTCAGCTCAGCTCCATCAGATGCCTCAGCTCCATCAGATGCCTTCCTTCATCCCCTCCTTCCTTCCTTCCTCTCTCCCTTCCTTCCTTTCTTCCTCCCTTCTTTCCTTTAGCTCAGCTCCATCAGATCCCTTCGTTCCTTGTCGAGAGAGCGCAGACTTCCTGTGTGGAAGGTCAAGAGTTCGAATCCCGGCCGAGTCAAAGCAATACTTATCAAATTGATACTCGTTGCTACCTAGCCTATTGCTTGGCATTAATAGGATAGGACAAGGACTGGTTAGCGCAGTATCAGGATAATGTGACTGTGTGGGATATCGTGGGTCATGATGCCGGCGGGTGGGACTCTCACAGGGGTAGTACTATGAAGTAGCCATGAGTGCGCACTGTCACAAGTCAGTATCTGTTTTGATATGACCTTAGATGTTTGCTAGGACGTAAAACACAAACAAACAAAACAAAAAAGTGGACCAGCTTTGCTTAGAAGTTAAAGCTGCATAGTCTGATAAAAACATCACATTTTCAGAACCAAAACAGTTATCTAAATTTGATTCTACATATCTAACTTAGATACTGTTGCAATGATTAAACACATGTCCCCACATAGAAGGGGATACTACTGCAATTTGATACAACCTGTTACTGCAGAAACCTATGGTGTCTAGAGTTTTTTGGTGTGCTTGCCAAAACTAATTTAGCATATTTGCATTTCAGATATCTAAAAAATTAGCCATGTTAAATCAAAGTCACTTCAAGCTAATGTAAGGTAGATTATGGTGATCAAGCTAATATCTGTATCTCAGAAAATGACATAAACTCAAAACCATCGGACTCTGCAACATTAAAGAAAGTCAGTGTGACTTATTGTGATCAGAAAATAAAACAATTTTTAACACAACCGCCCACTCCCTCTACCCTCATGGTGAACAATCTGTGTACAACAAGAAGCGGCTTGTATTCGGTTTAATTGGTCCAGTGAAAGTCGAACATAAAGCAGCTGTCACACATCACCGGATTGAGCAACGAACAGAATTGTCTAGTCCAGTGGTGATAAGTATCAAAATGTATTAAAATGTGTCAAAGGCCGCCGGATGAACGGACATGAAACACCATGAAATGGACAGCCAACGGACGAAACAAACTCAAACCGGACAAGAACCATAGATGTCAATCTGGTGGCATCCGTTCCTAGTTTTGTGCATGTTCAAAACTTGAACGGACACAAACCAGACTTTGTTCGTTTTCTGTCCATTTCCCACAATCCGGTGATGTGTGACAGCCGCTTAAGATGCATGCTCTAGATGTACACAACAAGCTATGCAATCTCTTGTTACACGGTGCTTAAGCGACCCCCCCCCCCTCCCACACACACACACATCCACACCCCAACACCCCCACACCCGCCGTTCCCTCCCGCCCCCATCCCTCCCCATCCATCCCCACCTCTCCCTCACCCTCCCCTCACCCTCAACGGAGTCTGTCGACGCTAAAACTAGGACTGCAGTCGGGGGTTGGTTGTTGGAGTTTTACGTACTGCCAACACATAAGGTCATCAGGTACTAACTTGTAACACTAACAGTTCACACTCATGGCGACTTTATAGTGCTGCTTCACTGGAAAATCCCGGCTGCCAGCACCATGACCCAATATCCCACCCGGTCAGATGTTCCTGACACTGACCTAACCAGTCCTTGCCCTATCCTATTAATGCCGAGTGCCAGGCTAGGAAGCGACAAGTATCAATTTTGTAAGTCATTGTTTTGACTCGACCATGAATTGAATTCCCATGGGAGGACTGCGTTCTATCGAATCGATCACCACGCCCGGCGTGATGTTAAGGTTGCATAGTCCGATGGTATTAAATTTATTGAATTAAAAAAATATAAATATAGTAGGCTGATCAATTGACCAATTTCACATGATGTCAGCACATGTATTTAGGTTAGTGCACGTGCTGCTTGGCTGCAGGACAACATCCGGTCACACTGCAAACTCAATGTCTATGAGCAATCTTCATAGAGAAAAGGTAAAATATCTCTAAAAACCACACCACCTAGCCATAAACCGAACTGGAAGACATATAGAAAACATATTCAAAGAAGAGATTATATTAAATTGATAAGGTTAGGGCTCTGCATTTCTATTCATTTTGAATCAAATCGACGTGTTGCACTGCGCGTACCGGCAAACTCAATGCATTGTCAATGGCCGTGAGCAATCTAATGAATCTTCATACAGAAAAAGGGAAATATCTCTAAAACCACACCACCTAGAAACAAACTGATTGGAATACACATAGAAAACATGTTTACCAAAAAGATTATATTAAATTTATACGGTTAGGGATATGGATTTCTATTAATTTTGAATAAAACTGAGGTTTTTCACTGCATGTACTGGCAAACTCAGTGGCAGTGTGCATCTGTTCTGCAGCCAAGCTGCGCGCGCATACACGATGTTTACAAACATTGAAAGGGGTTACTTTAGTTTAAGTAACTTTAATGTAAAATGTCTAACTTCGGCAATATTTGAAGTGTAAACTTCGGGAATGACACAGTGTAGCGTCCCTCCGGGGAAATTAAAAACGTTTTCAGATTCCCCGGGGGGAAATTAAATACAGTTTTCAGATTGCTCCCCCTATTTTCAAATTGCCCCCTCTGGGAATTTAAAATTGTTTAAAAAACTTTAAAAAAACGTTTTAAAATTCAGATATATAATATTTTTTTCGTACCATCTTGGAGACTTTTTGTGTCATTTGGGGTGAAATATATTTTGTCGCACTAGTAATAATTTCCATTATGCTATTCTCTGTGTCATGAAAAATATAACAAAAATAACAAAAAATAACAAAAATAAAGCTCGTGCAGGTGGCGGTGCCACCGGTCATGTGAGGGAGGGCCCATACATCAGTAAGAAAGGAGCAACTAAACATGTAATTCCCTTCCGTGCCTTTATACTCGCATAATGCTTATAGTTA
Source organism: Branchipolynoe longqiensis (assembly GCA_030323885.1). Lineage (NCBI taxonomy): Eukaryota > Metazoa > Annelida > Polychaeta > Phyllodocida > Polynoidae > Branchipolynoe > Branchipolynoe longqiensis. The sequence continues at coordinate 103,072,044 of CM059188.1, read as the reverse complement.
TACATCCCATAAATATGTATATATATATGCATATACTTATATGTGTATATGCATATATGTATATATAAATATATGTGCATATCGATATACACAATTGTATACGTGTGTATATGAGACTGTCTCAAAAGGTGCTAAGCAATATGGGACAAATCTTTGTCCATTGTAACGATCAACATGCTATCTGCTTATGCATTTGCTCAGGATAAACTGATTGTTTTTTTACATGACGTTTCATAATCCCAATAGAATACATATTGATTTGAAGCAAATGTCCTTGTGTTTTCAGTGTAACCGTTTCTGTGCTGTTTTGTGTGAATCATTACAATGGACAAAAAAAAGTAGAGTTATCACCTTTTGAGACAGGCTCATATATGTGTATATATGCATATATGCATATATGTATATATAAGTATATGTGCATATCGGTATACACACTTGTATACATATGTATGTGGTATGCAGGTATTGCATGTAGTTTGATGCCCCTGCCCTGCAGAGTTGTAAACCACTGCCTTGTGGTACAGGTTCTTGACAGAACCGAAGGCTAATGCCTAGTACACACCTCCCGTATACGATCTAAAACTGCCCGTTTCGCGCATAAAACTGAGTTTTAGTCGTTAGGTGTGCGACCCCCGCGCACACTAGACGCTTGCGATTCGCGTATAAAACTAAGTTTTAGGGCTTACAACTTGAATCGCAACCGATTCGAAAAACGAATCGGCCCGTTCGAGAATCGGTATATGTGAGCGGTCAGTCGTATCGTATACGGTAGGTGTGTGCTAGTCGGCGATCGATCGCGTCGGGGTTTTAACGCATCAGCCAATCACCGGGCTGCGAAGGGGCATGTGACCGTGTCCATACAAAAACGATGCAAAATGGCGGACTGGACGAACGAGGCGGAGGTAACAATGGTAGAGATGTGGCAAACTCTGCCGTGTCTGTTTGATGTCTCGTGCCAAGAGTATTCCAACCGAGTGAAGAAAGTCGGTGCATTGGCAGTGATCTCCGCAGAAATTGGACAGTCAGGTACGCCCGTTTTTCCCGATAATATAGTATTTATTGTTTGTCATCATAGTTGTGAAATGCGCCGGTGGTTGAAAATGGCTTCTGCTAGATCGTCGCTCTCACATGAAAATTACATTTATTGGTTATTGTTGTGTCGAACGGGGAAAGGCATCGTCCGCCACAAGGTAGTGCCCCAAAGGCCGATCATCCCCGGGTAGTGGTTGGGGGGGTGGGAACGACTCGGCGTGGTTCTCGAGCGACTCTTGAAGGGTGCATCCGGAAAACACGCCCCCATCACTAACCCGGCCATTGCATCCCACATCTACAAACAGGAACCGATAGTCGGCGTCTACTAGGGCCATCAACACTATGCTGAACGTGTGTTTGTAATTGTAGAATGTCGACCCGGAGTGTGCTGGGGGTTTGATGTGGATGTGCTTCCCGTCCAGGGCGCCGATACAGTTTGGGAAGTTCCATCTAGCCTGAAACTGGTCGGCGACTTTCCTCCACTCCTCCGGGCTCGACGGGGTCTGCAAAAACAAAAAAAACGACGCTTAAAATACAGAAAATACGAAATAAAGTTACACGTTTTTCCCGACAAACTAAATTGTTTCTCTATTCACACTCGCAGGTAAACCGTGAGGAGACGGTTGTTAACGCCGACGAGGAGACCGGGACTGACGCCGATACCCAGAGCGTGTCTTCTCAAAATCTGAGTACAGTCGCCGACGATCCCCCAGAGGAAGGATCCTTCCGCACCAACACCAGCACCCCACTGTCGAGCCAAGATTGGGTGAACCAAAAAAACCGCAAGCGATGTGAGGGCGACGGAGAGGACGATCTCATGAAGTTGGTTATTAAGAACCTGGAAGACACAAATGCCCCTCCAGACGACGCGCTTACGACTTTCGGCAAACATGTTACCAACAGGCTGCGAACAATCACCGATCCAGAAGTGTTGATGGTGATGCAAAATGACATTGATCAGGTTTGCTTCCGCGGGAACATGAAGATCCTCGCGGCGCGAAACGCGGCGCGCAACAGAACCCTGCAGGCTGACAGTGAAAACAGACCCGGCAATCTGATCATGTTGCAATCTGATCATTATTCTGAGTATGACAATCTAGCTTTTTAGTGCTTTATATTTTACTCCCACTGTGTGTACGCACAGTGCTAAAGATTGATTCTGATTCTGCTGTGGCAGAGTTGTTACTGTATTACTTGTTACGGTATTCTATTAAAGTTGTGTGAAATTCAATAAAAAACCCATATAAAACAATCTTACCTTGAAATAATCATCCTTCAGCGACTCGTAGATGGCGTCGCAGGTCTCGGGGACAATTTGGCCGATGGTGGTTGCCCCCACACGAAACAGGTAGCTGAGACTCCGGAAGGACTCACCTACAAACAAAATGTTGTGGTTAGATATATCAGTTTATTTAAATTTCTAATTGTGTTGATTTAAAACTCGAGATTTAAACATGGTAGCTCAGACCCACGAAGGATTCACATAAAAACTATGACAAGGACTACGCAAATATGTTTGCTAAAACTAAATTATTTGGTTACATATTTCGGTTTATTTCAATTTGCATATATTTAATTGTGAGCTCAGAGCAACGCTATCGTGAATCAGGACGAGGAGACAAATATGTTGAAAATAAATTCCTTACCAGTTGCCAGGAATCGCAGCGTGACGGCCAACCTCTCCGCAGCCGATATCGACGCTCGATATCGGGTGTTTTGTCGCGCGATACGACCCTCTACCAGACGCAACAACTCGTCGAACTGATCCGACGGCATACGGCTGAAGTTGGTGAAGGCCTGTGGCTCGTCCCTGCGCAGACCAGCCATCAGGGCATTGAAGGCTCCTAGCTCCGATCTTTGAGTGATGTGTGGGCGTACCCACACATTTCTAGCAATCTTCCGACATTGTCGGCGACGACGGCGTATAACAAGCACAGCAAGCGCAAGAGCCATGGCTCTCTTTTGAGCAGTTGAGCGCGGCGCCATGCTGCTGCTCAGTTTAAACGGCTCAATGTGGTTCGCGGCCCCGACGCCAGTCGCAGCGATAAAAAACAACTTGGCGCCATCTAGCGTTGCTGACCGACGGCCGATCAACAACTGCTAGGAGGCGCTGATGCGAGTGTAGTTCGCGCTAAATACACCAGGTTCGTGGAACACAGTTGCGAAACGGACGCTATATGTGCGCATACCCGATCGGTATATGTGAGCACCCACTGTCGTCAGTTTTAAGTCGAAAACGGGATGGACCGAGTCGTGACGTGTTGCGTCGGCCATCCAGTTTTAGTGCGCGAATCGTATACGGTAGGTGTGTACCGGGCATAAGGGAGCAAACCCTAAACAGAAAACCATGTCACTGTGGCAGGATTAAGGGCAGTTGATGTATGGAACTCCCAACATCTCCCAACCAGCCACTGCAGGGATAAATAGTTTTGCACCTGTCTTGACATGTTCTTGCCGGTCTTAAACCTCTATTTGCTCCCCGAGAAAGTGCCGCTGGTAACTTGCAAAAGCCAGCAGCACTTCAACACTTTTGCAGGCAGCTTTCATGAAATGTAAAACCTGAAGCTGAGAGACATTAAGAACGACTCATGGACGCAACTCTTACAGCAGAGAGCTAAATGGAGAGTGGCAGTCAAGTAATGAAAGCAGTCTTTGTCGCATCGTGACCGACAGCATGATGATGCTGATGATACATATGTATATGTACTGTTGTATAACTCGTCCTGCTTGACTAGCAAGTAGTATCAGCCGCCGTCAGTCGGTGCCAAACAGCGCGGTGTCGGTCGGCCCCCATCTGCTTGGTTAAGGCCATGCATGATGGCGATTTGAAAGAAGCACAGTGGCGGAGCGCTGAATCTATTATGTAATGCCCTTTTGATTTGGCCACCAATGCTCATGACAGAAACCTGCACACAACGGATTTCCAGGGAGGAGGGAGGGTTGGTGGGTGGGTAAAAACGGCATGGCTGCCGCGATTAATCGTGGATTAGAAGTGGCTCCTTGGGCGAAGTGTAACCATCGTAAGAAAAGGCAGCGAAGCATCAAATATTCACGCGATTTGTGTTTTGTGGGCGGATTCATAGCGCGACTGTCTTGTGCGTAATGTCTTTGGCGCGACTGTCTTGTCGCGTAATGTGTTTGCAGCCAAATTAAGTAATTAGCGAGCGTTTTGATTGAGGACGCCACCACCGGATATGGGACCCCTTCAACTAACATTTCAACGGCACTTGCATTGTACAGTAAAACCTCTCTAAATCGACCGACCATGGGACCGACTTTAAGTGGTCCATTTAGGGAGGTGGTCTGTTTAGGGAGGTTTAAAAAAATCGTTACAATCGTATTGCATGGTTGGTCGTTTCGGACCCTCAATAAAGCGATTGATATAGGGGAATGGTGGATCTGTGGAGGTGGTCGGTTAGAGAGGTTTTACTGTAGTTATTTAATATGTTAATGTCGGTGAGTGGATTACATTGTCACCTGGCTGACAACCCCCCCCCCTTCGCACATACATCACATGCCCAACCACGACTCGCCCAAGTCTTATTGATCAGTCGAAAATATCATGCGAGGTATTTATTTACTCATTTATTTATTTATTTATTTATTGCACTCATTTTGTCACGTGCATATTGTTCTCAATCTAATTGGCGGTGATTTTTTTGTTTAGAGCAAGGTGCCCAGGTGCTGGGTATGCGCCGATACGTCTTGAATTTGATCATTATTTTGAATTTAAGACATACTTCCCACTACACCCCCTCCCTCACCACACCACACACCTACAACCACCCCTCTCCACATACCCCATCCCTCCTACCGGACGCGGTTGACGAATCGGTAGAGCGCAGTCCTCCTGTGTGGAAGGTCGGGAGTTTAATTCCCGCTCGAGTCAAACCAAGGACTTACCAAATTTATACTTGTCGCTTCCTAGTCCTAGTTCAATATCAGGTCATGGTGTTGGTGGCATGGTCTACCAGTGGGACAGCACTATAAAGTCCAATCAGTGGGACAGCACTATAAAGTCAGCATGAATGTGCACTGTCACAAGTCGGTACCAATCCTGATGTGACCTTAGATGTTGCCAGGACGTGAAACTCCTAACCAACCAACCCTCTCGCCCTCCCCCTCCCCACATACGGACGCACCCATCCCCTGAGAAAAGCTTAAAGCTAAGATTCCTTATACGCGGTATGCAGCATGCGGCATGCGGCATGTGAATGTCATATATGCGGTGTCCCCGGCAACATTTGTTGGGGTTTTTCATCCTAATTTGTGAAGGAACAGTATTGGTTTCTATGGCAAACGCAGCATCATTCGCATTCGCATGCCGCACCCATCGGTCTCTGGACCGATTCAGTTGCCGCATTTGCATTCGCATTCGCACATTCGGACGTATGGAAGCACCACCATTCATTTACAGGCTTTTCGATTCTTATTCGCATTCGCATTCGCATGCCGCATACCGCGTGTAAGGAATCTTAGCTTTAGGCGCACGCAGGCCTAGCCAGGTCCCCGCCTACCTACGTGATGGCGCCAAATGCCATGTAATTAATCCAGGCACAAGGGTTGTTATCCTCTCTCTTATCAGCCAGAAAAACAGCATCTGCAAATGGCGATGTTTGTTTGTTGTTGTTTTATGTCCTAGCAACATCTAAGGTCATATCAGGTACTGACTTGGGACAGTGCACACTCATGGCAACTTTATAGTGCTGCCCCAATGGAAGATCAGGCCTCCAGCACCATGACCTGATATCCCACTCAGTCACATTATCCTGACACTGAGTCGACCAGTCCTTGTCCTATCCTATTAATGCCGAGTGCCAGGCTAGGAAGTGACAAGTATCAATTTTTAAGTCATTGGTTTGACTTGACCATGGTTCGAACCCACTATTTACCAACACGGGAGATGGACGCTCTAACTCATTCAGCCATCCGTCTGGTCTGCAAATGGCGAAGTTGACTGTTTCTATTAAATCTTTTTTTCTTTTTTTTTTTCTTTTCTTATCTAGGAGTATCAAGCAGATTTTGGGTTTGGCATTTCATGTTGCCTAGTAACGAAAATCATACTCAGAATTTAATAATAACCATAATCAGAACCAATAGCAACAAGTATCAACTTTGTAGGTGATCAATTAGACTCGACCTCATATTGAGGAGCGGAGGGAGGGAGGTGGGGGGGGGGTGTCATTGTTAAACGTTAAATATTTTAAAAGCAATTTGTACCCTATTCACATTGGCCAGAGTGCTAGAGATTTTTTCTTTCTTCATCGTTGCATATTTTGACCGGGCGCGGTGGCCGAATCGGTAGAGCGCGGGCCTCGCGTGTGGAAGGTCGGAAGTTCGGTTCCCGTCGGGTCCTCTCCCATCTTCCTCTCTCTCCCGCTCCCTCCTCCCTCCCCCGTCCTCCCTCCTCCCTCCTCCCTCCTCCCTCCTCCCTCCTACCCACCTCCCTCCTCCCTCCTACCCACCTCCCTCCTCCCTCCTCCTCCCTCCTCCTCCTCCCCCTATCCACCTCCCCCCTCCCCCTCCCTCTCCTCCCATGCGTACCACCCTCCTCCTCCTCTCCCTCCTCCCTCCTCCCCCTATACACCTTCCTTCATCCCCTTTCTCCTCCCTCCCCTTCTACCCTTAACTCTCCTCCTTCCTCTTCCTCTCTCTCACTCTCCTTACTGTCCCCTACCTTCCTATCACCCCTCTACTCCCCCTTCTTCCCCTCTCTCCTTACCCATTTTCTCTTCCCCTCTCTCCCGTCTTCTTCAGTCTTCCCCTCCACCCGTCTTACCCCCTCCCCTATCTCTTCCCCTCCCCATTTTCTTTCCTTCTCCATCTTCTTCAGTCTTCACCCTCTCCTCCCCGTCTTCCCCTCTCCCCTATCCTCTTCCCCCTCCCATCCTTCCTCCTCCACCCACCTTCCTCTTCTCCTCCTCACTTTTCCTTCCTTCCTCCTCCCCCTGTCATCCCTATCTCTCTCCCCCTTTCCCCTTCCTTTTCCACATCCCTATCCCCCCGTTTTCCCTCCTCCCCATTCTTCCTTCCTTCTCCCACCACCTATCTCCCCCCCCTTTCCCTCCTTCTCCCCATTCTTCCTTCTTCTCCCACCATCCCTATCTCCCCCCTTTTTCCTTCCTCACTTTCCCTCCACCCCACTTCTCATCTCTCGTCACTCCCTTCCCTCTTCTCTTCTCCTTCCCTCCTACCCCGCTCCCCCTCCCCATATCTCTCCCCCACCACTTTCCTCCGCTCCTCCCCTACCCCATCCCCCCACCAGCCACCCCACACACACCCACACATACCCCGAGTACCACAAACTGTTTATTTTGCTTCCTCTTGGCCTCGGAGCAGGTTTCAGTTAAGTGCCGGTGTCTACCTGATGGTAGACTTACAGGCTTGTAGGCTGGCCGGTGTAGGACGTTCAAAACACTACACCGTCGAAAACACTACGGCAGTGTTTTCAACCTAAGTTCAAAACACTACTGTTAAGTTCAAAACACTACCCCTATATACTTCCAAAACACTACCCAAATTCAAAACCTTATTATAACATGGTGGGGGCTGCAAGTGTAATGTTGCAAAATGTAACCTAGTTTGGTTATTGGGAGTTTTATGTCCTGGGAACATCTAAGGTCATATCAGGACACAGTATATGCTGATAGCACTGCGGCGTATGCACCACATATTAGTATCTGCTGGTGGTGCTGCAGCAACCGCACCATGTATTAGACTACGCTGATGGTGCTGCGGTGCTTGATTGTTTGTTTGTTGTTGTTTTACATCCTAGCAACATCTATGGTCATCTCAGAACGGGTACCGACTCGTGACAGTGCACAATCATGGGAACTTTATAGTGCTGCTCCACTGGGAGACCAGGCTGCCAGCACCATGAGAGTAGTGTTTTGAACTTAAAGGAAGTGTTTTGAACTTAAGGATAGTGTTTTGAGCATGGCCACAGTAGTGTTTTGAACCTACCTTTAACTAAGTTGAAAACACTACCGTAGTGTTTTGAACCTAGGTTGAAAACACTACCGTAGTGTTGTTGTGGGGTAGTGTTTTGAACGTACTACACCAGCTCTCCCCACCCCCCGGGTCAAAGTTCACACGCCTGCCACACGACCAGCTTTGTTTACAGTGTTGGTGGGTTGTTGGAGTTTTACATCTTGGCAACATCTAAGGTCATATGAGGACGGATACCGACTTGTGGCAGTGCGCACTCATGCTGACTTTAATAGGTAGCTGCTTACATTTGCTAAATAGATTCATGGTTGCTCTTAGGATGAGAACTAGTAGTAATGTACCTGTTTGATGATGATGCTTAAATGGACTAACACAAAGTATAGTAAAAGTTTGATTTTTTTAAACTGTTTGCAATCTACAAACACTTACAAGTCATAAACACGAAGCAAGAAAACCTAAATTATTACTAAAAACAAAATTCAGAAGATTTAAATCAAATTGGAATAGTGCTTCCCAGCGGTGAAAAATAGTGTTAACACACTTATCCATTATGAGCAGGGTAAATAAATTCATCACTAACAAAACCCCAAAAGATCTGCTCATATTTGCTAAATAGATGCGTGGTTCTTGTTATGACGAGAAGCTGTTTATACTGGCTAAATAGATTCATGGATTTTAATACGATGAGAACTACTAATTTTAACCAGACGGGATGGCCGAATGAGTTAGAGCGTCCGTCTCCCGTGTTGCTAGACCATGGGATCGTGGGTTTGAACCCAGGTAGAATCAAACCAATGACTTAAGAATTGGTACTTGTCGCTTCCTAGCCAGGCACTCGTCATTATTAGGATATGGCAAGGAGTGGTTGGCTCAGTGTCAGGATTCTTTTTTTTTTTATATATTTTTTTATATTGAGGCTGTATTTATACTGTCCATAGCATATAAGCCTGGGTATTCAGGCTTGTTTTCAATGCTGGCCAGCTGTAGTGTTGGTGTTGTCTTATCACACAGTAGCTGCTGATAAGGTATTTGATTGCCTGTATTTCAGTAGCAGATAGATAGTTGGTTGGTCTGGTTAGTACTATAGTAGTCTATGTTAATTTTTTTGGATTTTCTTGGCATATATGTGCTTTATTTTTTCTACTCTTATTTCTAGACTGGGATATCAGGTCATAGTGCTGGTAGTCTTGTCTCACAGTGGGGCAGCACTATAGAGTGCGCACTGTCACAAGTCGGTACCCGTCCTGATATGACCTTAGATGTTGCTAGGACTTAAAACAACACCAAACAAACCACCAACAACTACTAATTTTCCTACTTATATTTGTTAAAAATATGTATGGTTCTTCTTAAGATGAGAACTGTTAATGTACCTGCTTATATTTGCTAAATAGATTCATGTGCTAAATTGATTAATGGTTCTTCTGAGGGTGAGAACTACCCCCCGTTTAACCTGCTTATATTCTTTAAATGTTCACCATGGAATCAGTGGCCGAATCGGTAGAGGGCAGGCCTCCCGTGCGGAAGGTTCAATTCCCGGTCACATGAAACAAATGACTTACCAAAGTGATACTTGTCGCTCCGTAGCCAGGTGTTAGGCATTATTGGGATAGGGTAAGGACTGGTTGGCTCAGTGTCAGGATAATGTGACTGAGTGGGATATCAGGTCATGGTGCTAGCGGGCTGGTCTCCCAGTGGGTCAACACTATAGAGTCGCCATGAGTGCGCACTGTCACAAGTCAGTACCCATCCTGATATGACCATAGATGTTGTCAGGGCATAAAACTCCAACAACCAACCAACCAAACTATATTGTTAGTGAGGTGGTTGGATCCCAGTGGGACTGTACTTGTAAGCCGGTACGAAAAAGCAGATAAATATTTATTTAAGACAGGTACGTCGACTTGGAAATTCTAGGCACTGGCAAGTCATTTTTCTATCTTGGGATTGTATTTCCATGGAACGTAGTCCGGATGACGTGGAAGAAATGATGTCAAATATTTACTCACTGATACTGATAGATTTATTAGAACAATTAACACACATTTATAAGGCATGTAATAGATCACTTTAACACGACCTATTTTCTTTTCCCATATTGTAAGATAGCACATTGGTGTGCGCGTATATATGGGTCACTCTCCTGAAAACTGGTCAGCATGAGATGGGATTTGAAAACATCAATAAAAACCTTCCTACTTATATTTTTCCTTATACTTTTCATATTCATGTTCAGATTTGATGAAAGAAATAAGGGAAATAAAATAAAACTGTGTGCAACTTTGGTCTTTTTAGTTATGAACTGTTTTTGTACCAAAAAACCCCATTTTACAGTCAGCCATTTGTAACATGACATATGGGACGTGGTTGAATCCTTATTAACATCTTGTATTGCATTGATATATCAAACAAAACAGTTCCCAAATCAAAGAGGAAGTATGTATTAACATGTATGCATGCTTAAATTTAAAAAAAAAAAATTTAATGTCTTCAGAAATAACATTACAAATTTCCGTCACACGTGTAACCGTGGTGTCTGGATGCCACACAAATATTGTACACTAATTATTCAGTGAATAAAGCATGGCTGGGAATTACTTTTTTTTATCAATATAAGCACTGGATATTTCTGTATATTATGCCACAATTAATATGCTTCTAAGTATGATATCATTTAATTCTGATTAGATATTTATTAAGCAGACTGTGTGGTGTCCTAAACATGTGTTACACGTGTGACGCACATGTTATACTGCCATAAGAGATATCTTATTCATAGACTACACCTTTATTTTTTATCTCATCAATTTATATTTTACATAGATGTAAAGGGGAGATTTCCAGCTTTCATTTGCAACTAAAAAATGTAAAAAATTCAAATATTAAATTTTAACTCTCCATGTGACACTTCTGGCCAGTTTTCAGGAGAGTGACCCATATACGCATAATATATATAATGGATATATGTATAGTTAGTATATGCATATACGTGTATAAATCATCGGTATGAGGTATTTTCCTATTATTATTATGATCCGTTATCGTCCATTAACGGACTCCGAGCGATTTGCTGCGGCATACTCGCCTTCGGTGGCGCCGCAACCGGCAGTTCTTTGTACTTATTCCTCAGTCTTGTATAGATCACTTGCTGCGAAAAGTAGCAAGTGATCTATATATGTATATATTTATATAATGTATATAATGGATATATGTATAATTTTTATTATTATTTTTTTATTTCTTTCTTTTTATTGAGGCTGTATTTATACTGTCCACGGCATGTAAGCCTGGGTACCCAGGCTTGTTTTCAATGCTAGCCAGCTGTAGTGTTGGTGTTGTCTTACCAGACAGTAGCTGCTGATAAGTCATCCGATTGCCTGCATTTCAGTAGCAGATAGATATTTTTGTTGGTATGGTTAGTAGCCTATATTAGTTTTTTTAAATTTTCTTGGCATTGTATTTTTGTTCTATTCTTATTACTATGTCAGTTATTTTCTTATTACTATGTCAGTTAGGTTCTATGTTAGTGTTTTGGGGTTTTCTTGGGAAGAGTTTTCCACTTTTTCTACTTAATTCAATACTAGCCTATTTTATTTACATGTTCATAGGCTTGTACATAATAGGTGGTTGAGTTATGTTTGTTTGGATTTGATTTGATTTATATTGTTGTTGGACATGTTATCTGGCTTTTATATTTCCGGTTTTCCCACCCTGTAATGAATATCACAGAGGTTTAATACCACACTGTGACCTATCATTTTTCTCCGCGATTGTGAAACCTCTGCCAGAAGGCGTAGGTGTGATGTTGATGGAGAGAAAGGTGCAAATGTGTGGAGTGGAGGCGGGGGGGGGGGGAGGGGAGTAGCTATATGCAAGGGGAGGGTATGAGGAAGGAGACAGGGGCAGAGGGAGGGCAGAGGGAGGGCAGAGGGAGAGCAGGGAGTGTACACGCTGGATGTAGTCAAGCTGGGGCCATATTCATGTAGTGGTGCCAGGGCCTTAACTGCGGCTACGGTAGCCCCACACGGCTAATGGTGGAAAATCCGTAATTATGTGTCAGTGCCAACGCTAGCCGCGGCCCGTAGCCTAGGCTAAGCTACCCTGATTTCAAGTCAGGTTTAACTGCTAGACGCGCCGGTTAGTGTGCGTGTGAGGCTCTCAATCTTTTCAATGCTTTCATATTTAACAGAATTACAATAAGTGAAATTTGATCAAATTAACCCTAAATTCGAACCGATATTAACGCTGCCGCTGCATCAACGGTGATATTAATATTTTCGAATCGACGAATCTAAAGTAAACAAATCGCCGCCTCTGCAGTGACGTCGATATCCATACTGTGCATATTGTCCAACGTCAACTAAACATTCCCGCCACGGTCGCCGCCGTATCGGCGGCACTATATTAGGTCCAAATCTATTAAATGCTGTCATATTTAACAGAATTACATGTGCCATAAGTGAAATTTAATCAAATTAACCCTAAAATCGAACCGTTATTAATGCTCCCAATGCGGCGTTATTCATAATGTCAAATCGAGGGAATTCCCAAATCTATATATAACTACACGGATAGCTATCCGTGGCAGTTTGGACATTGGTGAATAGCACTTGACCTATTTCTCCAACCCACCGCTAGCCACGGAGAGCTACCCCAGAGCTAGCGTGTAGCACCGGCTAAGCCTGGCACCACGACATGAATATGGCCCCTGTGTGTCCAACTCAAGTACAGAGCAATACAGACTGTGAAGGTAGCTACGGCTACTCATGATGTTTGTAGAGATATAATATGGTTGGTTGGTTGTTGGAGTTTTACGTCCTGGCAACATCTAAGAGCAGATCAGGATAGATACCGACTTGTGACAGTGCACACTCATGGCGACTTTATACTGCTGTCCCACTCGGAGACCAGGCTGCCAGCACCATGACTTGATATCCCACTCAGTCACATTATCCTGATGATATGACTTGAAATGTTATTGGGGGAGCGGGATGTAGCTCAGGTGGTAGAGTGTCCACCTGTGAAGGTGTGGGTCATTATATCGATCCTACTCGGTGGACACATTTGAAGTTTGGGCTATTTTCCTTTCCAACTAGTGGTCCAAAACTTGTTCATCAAAGTCTGTCGCATGTGCTGTCCTGTCTGTTGGAAAGGGCATATAAAAGACCCCGATAAATCGGTCTGTTTTTTGGATGAAGAGTAAACTTCAGAGGGGGCGGTTGTAGACATGGGGGGTTCTTTACAACAATATCGACAAGTTGTTGCAGCGGCACTGGTTCTCTTCGGTCCGATTTTGGCAGTGCACTCGTGTACAGTCGCCGATGGGTTAGGAGGAAGGGAGGGGGAAAGGTGGGATCTGCCACAAGAAGGTGGAAAGTGAAACAGAGAAAAAGGAAAAGGCTCCCACCTAAACAAACAACTCCCTTGACCATGCCTCCTTGCCCTGTGGTGACCAGTCGGCGAGCCAGAGACACGGATGGAGTAAGAGGTAGAAGGTGAAATGCTGGCCAGCTCCCGCTGCAGGAACTCTTTTTAGACACTATCAAGGAGAAGACCGGCAGCGAAGAGGCGATAGAAGAGGTGTGGACGAGGTGGAGTCCTGACAGCGAGTGAGCCCTGGGAGGATCCCAGGGAAGCTTTAAGAAGGCCGCAGGCGGCAGGTTGGTGGCGCCCAGTGTCACTGCAACACCCACCTGGGCAGGGGGTGGGGGGGGGGGGGGGGGAGGCAAGGCTTAGTCCTTAAAGCTGCATAGTCCGATGAAGCATCAAATTTTCAAAACCAAAACAAGTATCTCAATTTGATTCTACATATGTAACTTAAATACTGGTGCGCTTGTTAAACATTTGTCACCTCATAGAAGGGAATACTGAGGCAATTTAATAGAACCTATTACTGCAAAAACCTATGGTGTCAGAATTTTGGCAAGCATGCCAAAACTAATTTTGCTTGTTTGCACTTCAAATACCTCAAAAGTTAGCTATTTAAAATAAAAGTTACTTCAAATGAAAGTAGAGTAGATTATAACGATCAGCCTAATATGTTTATCTCAGAAAATGACGGAAACTCAAAACCCATCGGACTATGCAACTTTAATGTAAATGTAGCTGCTCCTGGGACTGAAGCTGATCAGGGGTTCGGTTGGGTTAGGTTAGAAGGAGACGGAGGTAAGAACAAATTAAAACAAAATGAAAATAAATTCTATAACAGAGAAAGAATCTCACCAACGAAGTGTTTAGGTATTAAAGTTGCATAGTCTGATGGTTTTGAGTTTCGATCATTTTCTGAGATAAATATATTAGGTTGATCGTTATAATCGACCCTACTTTAGTCTGAAGTATCTTTGCTTTAAAATGATAAACATAGGAGATATTTGAAGTGAAAATATGCCAAATTAATATTGGCATGCTTGCCAAGATTCTAACCCATAGGCTTCAGCAGTAACAGATTCAATTAAATTGTCTTAGTACGCCCTTCTATGTAGCATCAAATGCTTAATAACTGCACCAGTATCTAAATTGGCCAGGTAGGTTCAAATCTAGATACTTATGGTTTATTTACAACAACAACAACAAAGATCACAAAAAGAGGGAAATCTGTTGTTTATGTATCAAGGTGAAAACAGTATGCAGTCCAAAGGATTGCTGCTATTTGATTATTGATGGTAGATATATTATTTTTGTATTGTTGATCTAGCCGATAACTATGGACAGGACCACCAAACCTGTAATAGGACCAACATTAATTTTTGTTGTTGTTAAAGCTGCATAGTCCGATGAAATATCAAATTTTCAAAACCAAAGCAATTATCTAAATTTGATTTGACATATCTAACTTAGATACTGATGCAGTTATTAAGCATTTGTTTCTGCATAGAAGGCAATACTGAGTCAATTTAATAGAACCTGTTACTGCAGAAGTCTATGGTATCAACATTTTAGCAAGCTTGCCAAAACTAATTTTCCATGTTTGCACTCAAAATATCTAAAAGGTTTACCACTAAAAATAAAAGTAACTTTGAATTAATGTAAAGTAGATTCTAGTGATCGATCTAATATATTTATCTCAGAAAAAATATAGAAATTAAAAACCATCGGACTATGCAACTTTAATTAACATATGGCATTGTCAGAACTGTACATATTTGACAGTCACCGTTGTCAAAACTCATATGCTCACTCACTCACTGACTCACTCACTGACTGACTCACTCACTCACTCACGCACTCACTGACTCACTCACGCACTCGCTCGCTCACTGACTCACTCATTGACTCACTCGCTCACTCACTCACTTGCTCACTCGTTCGCTCACTCACTCACTCACTCACTCACTCTGACCTCTCATTGTTTGTTTATTGTTCTGTTTGTTTATTGACGCCCTGTCAACATCTAAGGTCATATCAAGATGGGTATCGGCTTGTGATATGACGACTTTATAGTGCTCTCCCACTGGAAGACCAGGCTGCTGGAATGATGACCTGATATCCCACTCAGCCACATTATCCTGCCACTGAGCGAACCAGTCCTTGCCCTATCCTCCTACTGTCGAGCGCCAGGTTAGGTAGCGATAAGTATCAATTTTTTAAGTCATTGCCTTGACTCGGCCGGAATTCAAACTCCCAACTTCCATACTGGAAGCCAGCTCTCTTATTAGTGATTCGCACAGCGTGCGGTGGCCGAATAGGTAGAGCGCGGGCCTCGCGTACAGGAGATCGAGAGTTCGGTTCCCGGTTGAGCCAAACCAATGACTTATACAATTTATACTTGTCACTTCCTAGCCTGGCGCTCGACATTAATAGGATAGGGCAAGGACTGGTTGGCTCAGTATCAGGATGATGTGACTGAGTGGGATATTGGGTGATGGTGCTGGTGGCCTGATTTCCCAGTGGGGCAGCACTATAAAGTCACCATGAGTGTGCACTGTCACAATTCGGTGCCCATCCTGATATTACCTTAGATGTTAACAGGACGTAAAACTCCAACAACCAACAAACCAACTTAGCGATTCGGCCAACGCGTCCGGTCTTCGACATGTCAGCAATGACGTCATTGTCACCCTGCTTGGTATCATGTGACCTTTACCGTGAAGATGACATTGGTTTCCACTATGGGATTGAACCATCGTTCATGCGCCCCTAAAGGCTCTGTCACATTATGACGCATCTCGCAAGCGCGCGGCCAATGCATAAAATCACTTTTTTACGTCGTGAAGCGTCAAACCTTTCAGCACGGAGGCCAAAGTTGGACGTATACATACTGTATATTTCTTTACAAAAGGGAAAAAGTAAAAAAGTGTTTAAAGACAATTCTATACGTGCCCATATATTTCTTTACAAAAGGGAAAAAGCAAAAAAAGTGTTTAAAGACAATTCTAAACCCATGCAATACATATTCACTGAATGCATGATACTTTTATTGAACTGGATTTGTACACAGTTACTGCTACAGCTGATACTTCATTTATAATTTATAAAATGTATAATACTTTTAGTAACAAACAGGATGCGCATGCACTCACTATTACAATAGATAGTAGTTTTATTTATGTATTAAGGAATTGTACTGTACGGCCGGAAGACCAGTGCTCTGGTGCTGACAAGAGATATTATTCGATCAATAAATACTTGAACCAAAGAAAATACATAGGGTATGGCCAATGTATGACCAAAGTATGGCTAACGTGCTTCCGGGCGAAAAACGCTCGAATTACGCTCACGGTACGTTCGCAGAACACCAGTGAATGTTATATATGTTATTTGATCGTCAGAACTACGCCTCATGCGTTACATATGTCAAGATACGCTGGAGAAATGCTAAACGTACGTTCGACGTATTTTAGACATATGTTATCCATACGTTGTCAGTACGCGGACTGTATGTTCCCACTGCCTTTAATGTAGGTCAACGTAGTGAACGACATTTGTCTAAAATATGTCTAATGTACATCGACATACACCTAATGTATACATAACATATGGCCAACGTAAAATCTACACGTTGTCGAACATTGTCGTACGTCGAAGGTTTTGTGCATGCGACGCCATATCTCGATTAACGTTGACGTACATTGACATATACCAACGAGCGCCTAACACATGCATAACGCATAACGACGTATCCCGATGTAGCTGGCAAAATCACATATGTTGTTGACCTACGTTGGTGCAATGTGTTGTAATGTGACAGCCCCTTTACTCCCTGGCTAATGCATGCGTAATGCATAACAGCATATCCCGACATAGCTGGCAAAAATCACATACGTCGGCATACGTTGGCGTGATGCATCGTAATGTGACAGCCCCTTTACTCCCTGCCTCACTCCCTGACTGTCCCGTGGCAGTACTGTACTGGGCATGGTTGATATATTATTGTAGTGGTGATGAAAATGGGAAATTTTGCACCTAGAGGCGGATTCAATCAAACACCTTATGCCAATCTGGGACTAGAGTGCTAAGCATGACGTCACCACCCTATCCGTACAGACCTGTCTGTGTGACCTGTCATTCCAGACTACCAGCACTACACTCGTCCCCCTGGAATTGTAGTCTTTTAATTGGTTTACAGTCCATAAGTCATTTAATGCTTTCAATTACAAACAGGCAATGAACTTACATATACATACACATACACAGGGAAGGTTCAACAATGATCCAGTGTGCAGCTTGTAAGGTCACGGGACGAGTGTTGTGAGGGGTGATGAAAATGGGAAATATTGCGCCTGGAACAGTGTTCGAACCCACACTTCTTACCATTCTGGACCATTACACCACCCTGCTGTCACCACCCTATCCACGCCTACCTGCCCCCTTTCTTGAGAGGCCAGTGCAGAGTACTACAATATCGTATTACTGTGTAATTGCTATTAGTTGTTTCCGTTGAGAACCCATTAGCAACATAGCCACTGCGCTCCCTGGTGTGCTTGAACACGTACACGGATTTATGTGACGATCAGGTAACATAGATGTTATGGAGCAGGGCCCATTACTTGAATCATTTCATTCTGACTGACTAAAATTACTATCTGACTCATTGACTGACTGACTTATTTACTGACTGACTGATTGACTTACTGACTCACTTACTGATTCACCCAACTGACTCCCTCACTGACTCACTTATTCCCTCACTGACTCACTGATTCCCTCACTGACTCACTGATTCCCTCACTGACTCACTGATTCCCTCACTGACTCACTGATTCCCTCACTGACTCACTGATTCCCTCACTGACTCACTGATTCCCTCACTGACTCACTGATTCCCTCACGGATTCCCTCACTGACTCCCTCATTGACTAACCGACTCACGGACTCATTGACTGACTGATTTACTTACTCACTGACTCACTTGCTGACTGACTTACTGATTGACTAATCCCAGACTGACTGACTCGCTCAATGACTCTCTTATTGACTCACTGACTCTCTTACTGACTCACTGACTCCCATACTGGCTCACTTACTGACTAGCTGACTCACGGGCTGAGTTACTGACTGACTGACTCATTGACTAACTGACTCACTCGCTGGCTCACCGACTGACTGACTGACTTAGTGACTGACTGACTTACTGACTCACTCGCTGACTCACTGACTGACCCACGGACTGACTGATCTAGTGACTGACTCACGGACTTACTGACTCACTCGCTGACTCACTGACTGACCCACGGACTGACTGATCTAGTGACTGACTCACGGACTTACTGACTCACTCGCTGACTCACTGTCTGACCCACGGACTGACTGATCTAGTGACTGACTCACGGACTTACTGACTCACTCGCTGACTCACTGACTGACCCACGGACTAACTGACCTAGTGACTGACTCACGGACGTACTGACTCACTCGCTGACTCACTGACTGACCCACGGACTGACTGACCTACTGACTGACTCACGGACTTACTGACTCACTCGCTGACTCACTGACTGTCCCACGGACTAACTGACTTAGTGACTGACTCACGGACTTGCTGATTCACTCGCTGGCTCACTGACTAACTGACTCATGACGGACTCATTGACTGGCTTACTCACTGACTGACTTTCTGTGTCACTCGCTGATTCGCTGACTGACTCAATGACGGACCCAGTGAGTCACTGCCTGACTCACGCGCCCAGCTTCACCTGAATGCTACACTACTTCACTTGAGGTGATCCATATACAAGAAGCTACTAGAGTGCCACCGGACGCGGTAGCCCTTCCGGTGTGGAAGGTCTCGGGTTCGAATCCCGGTCGAGTCAATCCAATGACTTACAAAATTTGATAATCGTCTCTACCTAGCCTAGTTCTCGGATTTCCTAGGATAGAGCAAAGACTGATTAACTCAGTATCAGGATAATGTGACCGAGTAGGAAATCGGGTCATGGTGCTGGCAGTCTGATCTCCCAGTAGGGCAGCACTATAAAATTGCCATGATTGCGCACTGTCACAAGTCGCTACCCATCCTGATATGATCAACAAACAAATAAACAATCTAGATTGCCAAACTGCTAAGCTACGTTAGTACATAACTGACGCCATCTTCCCCGTGCTGATATGACCTTAGATGTTGCTAGGACATAAAACAACAACACACAAACAAACGAATCGCCACCTTCCAATTCTTGCCCGCCTTTTATGTTCCCACTCCTAGCACCGAATTCTCCACTGACGTTAACAACATCTGCCACTTTCACAGTGTCTTCCTTTAACCCGAGTTGCCCCTTGACCACCCTGTGGGCGTCCGTTGGACAATCCTTTGGCAGTGTGGGTTGGTCAGAGCACACAACAAAGAGATAGAAGAGAAAAAAAGAAGAAAATAACACTCATTTTCTTTTGAACTTCGAGTCAATCTTTTTATTATCTTTTTTCTCTGGTCAGAATATATACCCCAGCTAATTTCCAGGCGGGTTGTGGAGTGGTGGTGAGTTGCTCAATACTGCTACTTCCGGCGCAGCTCGCACCTGCGCACTGACCTCCCCTTGCGCACCAGGTGTGTGTGTGTGTGGTGTGTGGGGGTGGGGGGGAGGCTACTGAAAATGCTGACCCATATGCAACAGTCACTTGCTATCTGGACCGCACTTCGTCCACACCTCTCTCTATCTCCTCCTCCTCTCCGCTGGCCTTGCTCCTCCTTGATATGTCTGAAAAGAGTTCCAGGAGGGGGAGCCTGCCAGCATTTCACTTTCTACTCTTACTCTGTCCGTGTCTATGGCTCGCTGGTTGGTCACCATAGAGCAAATAGACATGGTCCTTTGACTCAACTCTCCTCATTTCTCTTTCCTAGACTCTACCCTTTCTTTTTCTCCCAGGCATACTTCTCCCCCTGACCAGGGGAGTTGTGTGCTTGGGTGGGGCCCTGTACCTTTACGTTGCTCTTGCTTTGTTCTCGTTGCTAGAACCACCGCTGCACCCATCTTTACCTGCTCTTCCTCAAAACCCTTGCTGCTGTCTGCTGGACACAAGTGCTCAACTACCGCCGGACCGAAGAGATTCGGGTCCATCCCAATGCTTCGCCGTTACAAGGTTGTAAAGATGTCCCCAGCTTCTACAACCGTCCGGACTGAAGCTTAATCTTCAACCAAAGATTGGGCCGATTTATCGGAGCCTCTCTATAATGTTGCAGTTTTGCAACCAGTAACCGTCGTAAGATTACAAACCACCCCAAGCAAGCATATGCAACCCCCCCTCTCCACTCCACACTCACACTCACACTCACACACCCACGCTCTTCCTCCCTCTCCCACTCCGGCATATACCAGCACACTTACCCTTGGAATGTTAAAGGATTTTTTTAACATGGCTGGCGTGTATAATGAAACCCCGATTTAACGCGCCTCGATTTAACGTGAATTCGGATATAACGCGATGAGTCATTTCCTTGAGGGTTCTTTACTTCAAAGGCAATTCAGTAAACTGAACCCCGATTTAGCATGACCCAGTTTTTTTGTTGCGAAGTCTTTTTTTTTATGGATCCCAATGATCTCGTTATAACGGATTCACTGTGTACTTATCAGATATTTTTTGAAGCTTCAAAGTCACATTTTATATTAGTATTTAAGCGAGTTTGATTGGCGCGCTCATTAAACTGTATTACATCCAATAGTAACCGGGATATTTACTGATATATATTTATATATATATATATATAGACCCCTTTCAATGTTTGTAAACATCGTGTATGCGCGCGCAGCTTGGCTGCAGAACGAATGCACACTGCCACTGAGTTTGCCAGTACGCGCAGTGCAAAACGTCGATTTTATTCAAAATTTATAGAAATCCAGAACCCTAACCATATCAATTTAATATAATCTTTTTGGTAAACATGTTTTCTATGTGTTTTCCGATCAGTTTGTTTCTAGGTGGTGTGGTTTTAGAGATATTTAACTTTTTCTGTATGAAGATTGCTTACTGCCATTGACAATGCACTGAGTTTGCTGGTACGTGCAGTGCAAAACATTAGTTTTATTCCAAATTTATAGAAATCCAGAACCCTAACCATATCAATTTAATATAATATTTTTGGTAAACATGTTTTCTATATGTATTCCAATCAGTTTGTTTCTAGATGTTGTGGTTTTAGAGATATTTAACTTTTTCTGTATGAAGATTGCTCACTGCCATTCAGTTTTCAATGTGACCGGATGTTGTCCTGCAGCCAAACAGCGCACGCACTGACCTAAATACATGTGCTGACGTCATATGAAATTAGTCAATAGACCTATTTCATATGACGTCAGCATAGGTATTTAGGTCAGTGCGCATGCTGCTTTGCTGTAGGATGACACACGGTCACACTGCAAACTCAATAGCTATGAGCAATCTTCATACAGAAAAAGTGAAATATCTATAAAACCACCCCACCTAGACACAATCGCATGGCGCACAAACAGATAACATGCTTAACAACCAGATTATATTAAATGTATAAGGTTAGTGTTCTGCATTTCTATTAATTTTGAATAAAAATGATGTTTTGCACTGCGCATACCGGCACACTCAATGCATTGTCAATGGCTGAGAGCAATCTTCTTACAGAAAAAGTGAAATATCTCTAAAACCACACCACCTAGAAACAAACCGATTTGCACTCAAACAGATAACATCCTTATCAAACAGATTATATTAAATTTATAAGGTTTGGGTTCTACATTTCTATTAATTCTGAATAAAACTGACGTGTTCCACTGCGTGTACCAGCAAACTCAATTGCAGTGTGCATGCAATCTGCAGCCAAGCTGCACGTGCATACACGATGTTTGTAAACATTGAAAGGGATCTATATATACAATTGTTTTAAAACGAAAAGAAAAGGGCCCCCCCCCCAGAATCTGTGATAGATTTCTACATTCTTTTCTATGATATTGGAAAATGAAACACCAGAAGATCGGCATAAGGTGATGAGACATACACTATTGTACACCTTATGGTGAAACCGTAGTGGTTGGCAACCCTGCCCATATGTATGAGTGCGGGTTAGCGGTCGTACCCCCCCATCATGCGGATTTCCCGGGTTAGCGGCGAAAACTGCGTATCTATGTGTCCGGGTTAAACTAACTCAGCGAGTTTAAAGTCGCCTACACTAATCCCATGCGAAAGGAGGGTTAAAGGTGGGGTTAGGCACCAATTATGTCCAAATCTATTCAATGCGATCATATTTAACAGAATTACATACGCAATAAGTGAAATTTTATCAATTTAATCCCAAATTCGAACCCTTCTTAAGGCTACCGCCACATTGGCGGCGATATTAATAGTTATATTTTCGAATCGACAAACGTAAAGTAAACAAATCGCCTCCGACGCCGCATCGATGTCGCTTTCCATACTGGCGGCGGTGACGATTTGTTTACTTTACGTTCGTCGATTCGAAAATATAACTATTAATATCACCGCCAATGCGGCGGTAGCCTTAAGGAGGGTTCAAATTTAGGGTTAAATTGATAAAATTTCACTTATTGCGTATGTCATTCTGTTAATATATTTGAGCCTAATATATGGCTACAAACACAGAGGGATTTCCCAAATCTATAAATAACTGAAACGTTTGCTAACTCGGGCGCATTTTGGTCACATACATCCCCTGTGACACATTTGGAACTCTGCGGTTAGTTAACCCGGCACCCTCCTTTAACCCTGGTCCGGTTAAAAATTGGCTCATACATATGGGCCCTGCTCAGCACATAACCCAGCAATGTGAAAATGTTTACACCGGGTAGTTTAGCAGCCATTTCAATGGAACAGCTGCAGAGTACAGAGGGACAATTACTTGAGTGAGTGAGCTATAAATAGCCTTTCCCATAATCCTCACAGTGCTCCTCCCTTCACCACTGCTGGTTGGTTGGTTGTTGGAGTATTACGTCTCAGGTCATATCACATCTCAGGTCATATCGGAACGGGTACCGACTTGTCACTGCGCGCTAATGGCGACTTTATAGTGCTGACCCACTGGGTGACCAGGCCGCCAGCACCATGAACTGATATATCCCAGTCGGTCACATTATCCTGACGCTGAGCCAACCAGTCCTTGTCCTGTGTCAGGATGATGTGACTGGGTGGGATATCGGGTCATGGTGCTGGTGGCCTGCTCTTCCAGTGGGGCAGCACTATAAAGTCGCCATGAGTGCACACTGTCACAAGTCGGTACCCGTCCTGATATGACCTTAGATGTTGTTAGGACGTAAAACAACAAACAACAACAACAACAACCATATACAATAGACTTATGGTGCAGTCACACTACGATGCTTCTCCCGGCGACCCGTCAGCGTTGAAAATAAAATATTGCGCGTCGAGAAACGTTAAAGAAATCTAGGAAATATGGGGAAATTTGACATTGGCACAGCGTGTGGGTAGCGTGTGAGTAGCGAGTTGTCAACGCGCGGACAATGAGCGTCGACGCGCGCCCAAAACAAATACAAACTTGGTTTATGCTTTACCTGCCGCGACTGGATGGTGCGCGCAATCATCCAAAACAATATCAACAAAAAAGTCAACGTCAAGCAACGTCAAGCGACTTCCGTCCAGCGTTCCGCTAATGCGCTATGGGCGCGTTTTGACGACTGCCTAACGTCCTTCTAACGTCCTTACCCTTAAACTCGCGCGCGCTGACGGTCGTTGTTTTTTTTTGACACGCTTAAAACCTTGGGCGACCAGCAACGCGCGCCGACGTTGTCCGCCGACCATCAACGTCAAGGATAGTGTACCGACGCGTGCATAATGCGCCCCCAGCATGTCTCGATATTTCACCCATTTTCGCCCAAAAACACCACACGTCGCCAGGTCGCCGGCGAGAAGTATCGTAGTGTGACTGCACCATTAGATAAGTGCGTGGCTTGTGACGATAACGTAGCAGTGTTAGACTTAGACTTAGAGTCTTTAGTTAGAGTAAACCATGTCAAACAGATGTCATCATTCCATTCATGAAATGAATCTGCATAACAAAAATAAATATAAGAAACTAATAAATACATGCGGCACAGTGGCCTGCTTCTGTTAATAGATAACCGGCCTAGTTTGCCATACAGCCCAGGGATACCCGGTCTGAAGTATTACTGACATACATGCTCATTCCTCCAAAACGCTCAGTAATATATCCTTGTCACTGAGCGGGTGCGGTGGCCGAATCGGTAGAGCGCGGGCCTCGCGTGCGCGAGATTGTGAGTTTGGCTCCCAGTCGAGTCAAACCAATGACTTCATCAAATTTATACTTGTCGCTTCATAGCTTGGCGCTCGGCATTATTGGGATAAGGCAAGGACTGGTTAGCTCATTGTCAGGATAATGTGATGGGGTGGGATATCGGGTCATGGGGCTGGTGAGAGTCTCCCAGTGGGGCAGCACTATTAAGTAGCCATGAGTGTGCACTGTCACAAGTCAGTACCCGTCCTGATATGACCTGAAATGTTGCCAGGATGTAAAACTCAAACAACTAACCAACCATCCTTGTCACGGAGGATGCAGATTCGCACAAGAAAGTGTGAAAAGGTGGTATTCATTCTCCATGCGGATTCCCCACCCCCCCCCCCCCACCCCCCCATTAAAGTTGCATAGTCCGATGGCTTTGAGTTTTAGTCATTTTTCTAAGATAAATATATTAAATTAATTGCCATAATCTACTTTAATTTAGTTTGGAGTAACTTTTATTTTTAAATGCCAAACTTTTGAGATATTTGAAGTGCAAACATGCAAAATTAATTTAGGCAAGTACACCAAAACTCTGACACCATGGGCTTATGCAGTAGTGGGCCTGTCACATTATGATGCTTCTCGCCAGCGCGCCACCAATGCGCAAAATCACTTTTAATCGTCGAGAAACGTCAAACTTTTTGGCATCAGCACAACGTATTGGTAGCGTGCGACCGATGTTGTTAGAAAAAACCCAACAAAGTGTGGCACGCCATCCTGATATGACCTTAGATGTTGCTAGGACGTAAAACAACAACAAAGAAACAAAGCAACAGTTTGGCGCAATGAGCCTCACGTGTGCATGGTGTGTGCCTAGCATTCGCATAACGTTATTCCAGCACGTTTAACGTATCTCGACGTGCCCCTAACGTCACCATAATGTTAGCACCCGCGTGTTGTCGGACGTCAAAAGTTTTGTGCAAGCACCCAACTTTGCTGATACCCTGACGTGCTTCGCCGACCGTCGCCGTCCATCGCCATCCATCAACGAATATCAATGCGTGCCTAACGCTTCCTGACGTATCCCGATGTTCCGCCAAAAAATCACATACGTCGACGCGCGTTGGCGAGAAGCGTCATAATGTGACAGCACCATAACATATTCTATGAAATTGACTCAGTATGCCCTTCTATGTGGCAACAAATGCTTAATAAGTGCATCAGTACCTAAGTTAGATATGCAGAATCGAATCTAAATACATGTTTTGGTTTTGACAATGTTATGCTTCATCGGACTATGCAGCTTTAAGTTAGTAAAATTCCATGTTCAGTAGCATCTTTCTAAATGTTAAGGGGCTGTCACATTAGGGTTTTTTGTGGGAGCGTATGGCGGCGTAAGCGCGTTACGTCATATACGTCGGCATACGCCGTATACGCTACTCATACGCTACGCATACGCTACTCATACGCTACTCATGATGCCGCCAGATGCCGGCGTATGTGAAGCGTATGAGGCATACGCCGCCATACGCTTTCATAAATCCGTCCGTCCAAATTTTGTTGTGCATGCTCAAAAAAACCCGACCTATGAGGGCGTATGGCCCATACTGTCAAAAAATGTCACAGCACGCTCCCATACGCTCCTCATACGCTCCTCGTACGCTCCACATACGCTCAAAACCACCCGAAAGGTCACCAAATGTCATCATAGGCCGGCACGCGCAGGACCTACGTAGGTTTTCAATACGCTCCCGCCATACGCCGTAATGTGACAGGGCCTTTATATCGTTTCTTTTTCTTGTTCAACCGTTTTATACATTCTTTGGATTCGCGTTCAGGTATTAAAAAAGTCATGATTTGAAGAAGCATTCTATTTTTATTTATTATTTGAAGGGTCTTCCCTCCCCCCCAAAAGCCACCCCAATATAAGCCAGACTGCATAGACTGGAATGCGAAACACATTGTATTTATTCTATTCTATTCACCAACGTCATGACCTCACATGACCCATATACCAGACGGGATGGCCGAATGAGTTGAACGTCCTCTCCAGTTTTGGTAGATCACGGGATTCAAACACACAAGTTCGAACCTTGGTCGAGCCGAACCAATGACATAAAAATGTACACTTTTCGCTTGCTAGCCAGGCACTCTGCATTATTAGGATAGGGCAAGGGCTGGTTGGCTCAGTGTCAGGATAATGTGACTGGGTGGGATATCAGGTCATGGTGCTGGCAGTCAGGTCTCCCAGTGGGGCAGCACTATAAAGTCACCATGAGCGTGCACTGTTGCAAAATACAAGTCAGTGCCCATCCTGATATGACATTAAATCTTGCCAGGATGTAAAACTACGACCCCCAAACAAGCACGTGACCCATATTAATTGCCAACGGGTTAATCTTGATGCACACAACTCAGCCTCTAATATATACCTTGCTCCGAAATACGAAAAGAGATGATATTTTAATTGGATAATTGCTGGCCCGGACCCAATTACCTGTAATACTTCAATTTCAGTGTGTGTATATATATATATATGTATATATATATATATGTATATATATATATATATATATATATATATATATATATATATATATATATAATATATATGGATAGTGATAAACACAGTATAACCCCGTTAAACCAAGCTCAGTTAAATCAAACTCGGTTAAACCAAACGATCTGCTAATCCAAACTTTTTTTCGGCAGCCCGGCAAGATACTACCTTTTATCATATAAAAAAGTTGGTTAAGCGAAAGTCGGTTAATCCAAATTATCGGTTAATCCAAAAAAAAACAAGACCCCAGGCCACTCAGGGATGGTTAAACCAAACTTTCATGTGGTTATAAGGTCATCTGAGACCACACTGACTTATTTATATGATAAATGGTAGTATTTTGCCGGGCCGCCGAAAAAAGTTTGGATTAACCGATCATTGGGTTTAACCAAGCTTGGTTTAAAGGGGTTTTACTGTACATATAAAAAAAAACAATAATCAAAGTGTCCACATACATTGTATATTATGTATATATATATAATAATTCTTCCGTTTAGCAATGAAGCGACAATTAATGATAGAGACGCGTATTGCGGTATGAGTTGGAAGTAAAACAAAAATCCTTATTACAGATCTTATTACACGTGATAACGGGTTTATCACTATCCATATATATACATAATAAACATACATACATTTGTACATATATATATATATTTTACCTCGGTAAACAGCCTCAGGCTAGCCTCAGGCTAGGGAGAGGTAAGCACGTCCGGTACCAGCAATTAGCATATACAACTCACGACTGGATAACGTGTCGTTGGGTTGCTCCGGCAAAATTAGTCTACATACAAGCAAATACGCAGTAAGTATAATAAAAACTGTGGTTAGCTTAATTATGATGCATTAGAGCATCAATATGGAAAGTTTAGACTTTCGTTGGTCCAATTTGGACGAGTTATTTGGTTATAAACAACCAAGGATAGAACACTCGAGTGGGTTTCTCGAAGGAACCAAACCGGTCATTAGCGGTTATGTCAACACCCGGGTCACCGTGTGACTATGGGTAGAGATGTGGGTTTCGCCCTATCTCATGTGGAAATTCTCTCGTACTCTAATAGAGAGTAATGTTGGAGATGCTCCTGGGTTTCTTTTATAGACTCCCCTAGACAAAACTTTTTCAGGCGTTTCTCCGAGTTTCGTAGCATTTTCTCCAACTTGTTGACGTAGTAGTCACAGGTGGGAGAAGTGTGCGGAACAGAGGGATGGGCGGGCCGATACACTGGTCCCGACCCCGCGTAAGGTTTGGGCTTGACCCACAACCCACGCACAAATTTAGCTTATTACGCCTGTGTTATAACGGTATAAACACGTTCTTTAACACCAATAGATGTCCAAATGAGTTTGAAACAACCATATTGTGACATATATATATACCGGGACTGATCAAAAATGTTTGTTTCAGTTCCCGATGGCCACGAAGCGGAGTAAGCGCGGTGCAGCAGCAGCCGAGGGGCGTGTTCCGAGTGGAGTGGACGAGGAGTACGACTCCTCACCCGTGTTGTCGGCAGGGCCGTCGACACAGCCCCGGGCGCATATCCTCTCCGACCCGGACGAGGACGCAGTGCCTGATGTGCCTGCGCCTCCAGATTGGGAGGCTCGCTTTGCAAGATTGGAAAGCCACATCTTGACTGCCAAATCGCCTGTGTCTCGGAAGCGGCGTAGGCCGAGTGTCCAAGAGGATTCATTTGAGGATTTCTTGGACACAGACTCGGCGGTGGAGCTTAAGGCTCCTCCTCCTCCTTCTCCTAAACGGAGGAAGAAGAAGAAACAGGTGATTTCTTCGGGTGATGAATTCACCAAGGAGCGGGCAGAGTCTGGTTTGCGCAAAAAGCGGAAGACTAAGTCCAAAAAGAAGAAGAGGAAGAGGAAATATTCTTCTTCTGAGTCGTCCACTGAGTCTACTTCTACGGAATCAGACTCAGACACCGTATATGAAGGGGTCTATGCGGACATTGGCACTAAAGTGGCTAAGAAGGTGGAGAAGCCAAAGGCTAAGCGGGTTAAAACCACTACGCTTATGCGCGAGACCGTGAATGGTCATTTTCGCACGTTCAAACCGGCGGAGGTTATCTCCAAGTTAGGAGATGAGTTAACAGGCATAAAGGGTGTTCCCAACTCCATCATTAAAGAAATGGATCGGGATGTCAATATGACGGATGACCGTAAGAAGTTTGAGGATGTGTTGCACACAGTGCATAAGGCAGTGTTGGCTACCCTAACAGCTATTGTTCCTGTGGCTAATAGGATGCAGAGTGAAAATAAGTTCTCGTCTTTGGCTAAGACAATGGACAAAGGCATTGCAGTGCTAGCGGCGGCAGGTAATTACCTGTCGTTTCGAAGATATGAAAATGTCTTCAAGTCAGTTTGCACAGATGCTGGCAAAGAAGTGGCTCGCTCTAAGAAGGTTACCGATAATGAGGGGAAGGAGTTTACGCTTTATCTTGCTCCAGAGCCGATTAAAGGGAAACCTTTAGATAACACCAAGATGTTTGGCGGTCAACTACAATACCTCTATAAAGAGGTAGAGACTGCAGCCAAGAGTGGCAAAAACATGGATGGCAAGAAGAAACAGGAAGCTCCTCGTTTCAAAAAGTCACGAGGGGATTTTCGTCCACGACGGTTCACCAGAGGAACCAGACCGAGTTCAAACTTCGGTCAAGGGTTTCGGGGCCGGGGCGCTCGCCCAGGCTGGACCGACAACACCGCACGGCCAATAGGCCGAGGGTTCAACTCGTCGAGACCTTTCCCCAGGGGCGGGTCCAAGTAGAGGTCCAAACACAAACTTTACAAGTCCCTGCAGCCTCTAAAAACACACAAACTGTAAGCAACTTTGTGGCTGGTAATATTAGTAATCATATTTCTGAGTGGCACAAAATTACTAGTGACCAAGAAATTATAGAAATAGTTAGGGGTGTTCAAATTCCCTTTACACAAATTCCTGTACAAAGTATAATACCTTTTCCATATAACATTCAACCAGTTGAACGAGACGCACTAACTAAACAGGTACATAAATTCTTTGAGAAAGGAATTATACAAAAAGTGACACACTGTTCAGGACAGTTTATTTCAAACATTTTCTCGAGACCGAAGCCTAATGGTGATGTTCGAATGATCCTGGATTTAACAATCCTTAATAAAAGGGTGGAATATCGACATTTTAAAATGTTCTCTCTAGATACGGCACGAGATCTGATTACACCAGATGCGTGGATGGCTAGTGTTGATTTACAGGATGCATATTATACGCTTCCCATAATGGAACAATACCGAAAATTTCTTCGATTTATTTGGGATAACCAACTCTATGAGTTTACCTCATGCCGAATGGCTTAGCTTGTGCGCCACGTTTATTTACTAAATTGCTTAAACCTGTTTTCTCGGTAATGGCGAGGAAGGGTCATATAATGTTTCCATACATAGATGATTCTTTTATTATAGCATCAACACAAATTGGTTGTGTGAATGCAGTTTTGGATTTATGTGCATTACTCACTAAATTGGGGTTTTATGTACATCAACAAAAGTCAGTGTTTAAACCAACAAAACAACTCAAATGTTTAGGGTTTATTCTGGATACACAGTCCCTTACAGTGTCGATAACAGAACAAAAACTAATTAAGTTTATGACTACAGCGACTCAGCTTATTAAGTTATCAAAGCCAAAAATTAGACAGGTTGCTGTTCTTATTGGCATAATGACCTCATATGCACCTGCTGTGTTATATGGGAAGGCCCATATTAAGTCGCTAGAAATAGATAAAAATTTAGCGTTAACACGAACTAAAGGCAATTTTGAGCGAAAGATGTTTATTTCGCAAGAAGGGTTACAGGATATTGGATGGTGGATGCAACATATAGCAAGTTCACCAAATCCAATCCGCATGGCGGAACCTAATACAGTAATTACTACTGATGCTTCGTTAGAAGGTTGGGGAGCTCATCGAGATGGGGTCACAACAGGAGGTAGATGGCTTGATGATGAAAAATCAGACTATATTAATGCACTAGAATTGCGTGCTATTTATCTGGGCTTACGTAGTTTAGTAAAGATAAATAAATCACAGGTTAGAATACTAACTGATAATACTACTGCCATGGCATATATTCGTAACATGGGTGGAACCAAATCAAAGTCTTGCAATCAGTTATCTAAACTGATTTGGAACTGGGCACAGGCTCAACAAGTCTGGCTGACTGTAGCGCATATTCCAGGGTCACAAAATACACTTGCAGATTATAAAAGTAGAAATTTCCATGACCATTTAGAGTGGTCTCTCTCTACACATTTGTTTAACTTCGTTTGTGAAAAATGGGGTACACCTGAAGTTGACTTATTTGCATCACGAAATAATAACAAGTTACCCTGTTATGTTTCTTGGCATCCTGAACCGGATGCTTGGAAAGTAGATGCGTTTGCTATTACCTGGGAAAATAATTATTTTTATATTTTCCCACCATTTAGCATTATCAGCCGAGTAGTGAGAAAAATCGGCTTGGAAGGGACACATGCGATACTGGTGGTGCCCGATTGGGACACGCAACCTTGGCTGCCAGCAGTTTCACAACTGGCAAAAGATCGTATACGATTCCCAAGAAAACTCGGGAATCTGACGCACCACGGACCGCTAGTGGTTCACGGCGACGTGTCAACGACGCCCCTATTGGCATTCCTTTTCTAAGGAAGCAGCTACAGCAATTTGGATTGGACAGAATTACTGAGGATAGGATAGTATCGGATGCCTGGAGGCCAGGAACTGTCAAAATGTATACAACCTATTTAAAGAAATGGGGTGTACATTGTTTGTTAATGAAAGTTAAGCCAACAAATCCAAAGATTTCACAAGTAGCTCGGTTTCTTCGTTCTCTAGAGGATGAAGGACTTTCCTTTGGATCGATTAATGCGGCGAGGTGTGCGTTATCAATTATATTACCTAGAATTGATGGCGAAACAGTTGGAAAACATTATGTTATTTGTTATTTACTTCGTTCAATTTATCAAAGGAATCCTCCAAAACCAAAGTATAGTCGGTTTTGGGATGTTTCTATAGTATTTAAGTTGTTTCAGGCTTGGCCTCACAACTCGTGGTTAGATATAAAACAGTTAGGTTTTAAGGTCGCGGTCCTGTTATTGTTAGTAACCGGACACAGAGGACAGACGATTGTTGCTTTATCCTTAACTGGATTAGAAATAGACAAGCAACAAGCTACGTTTGATTTAGAAAAATTGCTCAAATCGAACACGTTAGGTGACCCTTTATCAACGGTTCACTTAGACTGTTTTCCGAATGATCGGAAATTATGTGTTGTGTCGGCCATACGGGCTTATATATACAAGACAAAGGATTTACGTGCATCACAACAACTATTAGTGAGCTTTATAAAGCCACATAAGGCGATTTCACGAGACACACTTGCCAGATGGACAATTACGGTGTTGAAATTGGCTGGAGTGGATACGAGTAAATACTCTTCCCACTCAACTAGAGGAGCCATGGTCTCCAAGGCACGGGTGCTTGGTATTTCTGTGAAAAGAATACTAGCGCATGCAGGCTGGAAGACGGCTAAGTCGTTTGCAAAACATTATAATAAACGACTAGAAAAGCCTACCGGCGTTGCAAAGCGTCTTCTCGCCAACTAACAAGAATAGGTGAGAACAAAAATTTAGAATGTTATAATAATAAGAAAGAATGATATTAAGGATAAAAATGAATTATGTAAAGGTCTCCCTAGCCTGAGGCTAGCCTGAGGCTGTTTACCGAGGTAAAATAGTATAGTTATACGAGTCTTACCTTGGTACAGATGATGGATAACTGTTGTTTTACCGAGGTATAAGCCTCGGATAGATGTGGGCTAGGGCCCTCCCGCCACACCCTGCCACATCTATTCCGTTGGTGTACCTTTTCGGTAAAGTAATAGTATCCATTGTTTGAAAGTCATTTTTATCCTCAATAAGTAGGTTAAGATTGCTGGTACCGGACGTGCTTACCTCTCCCTAGCCCACATCTATCCGAGGCTTATACCTCGGTAAAACAACAGTTATCCATCATCTGTACCAAGGTAAGACTCGTATAACTATACTATTTTATATATATATATATATATATATACTTATATATATTTATACATATATATAGTAAATAATATTATAGCCATATGCTTAAAATCAAATAATACATATATAGATACATATATCAGGATTACAATTACAAGTGTTGTTAAGGTAAATAGATATTCCTTCATCGGGACATGTACATACACCTACCATGAATACTTTGATTAAATTCCTATTGACACACAAGCCCAGACCTCCACATTACACTGTGGCAATGCACTGTGTTTCTACTATTGCGATGGAGTGCAAACTGACGTCATCTCCGGAGTGGTGGGGGATGGTGTGTGTGTGGGGGGGGGGGGAGGGGGGATTGACAGTGCAAACCGGTCCAATACTTATCTCAGGGGAATCACTGGTTTTTCAATACCCTAGTCCATGAGCTGTCCCAAAATAGATCCGTTCCGAGCAACGAAGGCGACTCGTGCAACAACTGATACTCGCCTCAGTTGGGGGTGTACGGTGGGCATTGTGTCTCTATTTGCCACTGACTGCCCATGACGGTGAACTGCTGTTCAACTCCCCCCATCTCCCCCCTCCCCCCCCCCCCCCCCGCCCCAGAGGACAATGAGTCCTAACCGGGCCCATTACCACAGCCCACTGCCACATCCACCCACACTCACAGACACATGAACACATACGTAGATCCTACTTCAATTGCATTATCCCCGATTAATTATCATAATTCCATCAACGCCCATCAGCTATGGCAATCCTTTATAGGCGGGCCGAATGTGATTACCCCTAGCGGAGAACTACTGGGGCGCTGCCCAATAGGGGGCACTGATTGTTGTGTGCTCGCCGCACCGGGGCCGTTGTAACGGGTACTCTCCACCCACCACCTCTCACCCCCTCTCCCCCTTCCCCCGCTCCCCTTCCTCCCCCCTCTTCCCCTCCCCCCCCCCCTCTACGTCGACCCCCCTCCTCCCATCGCCCTCTCCCCCTCGCCCTCCCCCTCTTCAGCATTGTGACGGGTCCAGATACCCGCCAGGCCCACCATTTCCGTCATATTCATGAGCTTGTTTCCGGTTAGTGTCATCTTCAGAATTACTGCTGCGTGGGGATTGGGCCCAGTGGCCGAATTGGTAGAGCGCGGGTCTCGCGGCGAGAGATCCGGAGTTTGGTTCCGGTCGAGTCAAACCAATGAATTTATAAAATTGATATTTCAATTATTTGTCGCTTTCTCGCCTGGTGTTCAGCATTAATAGCATAGGGTAATAACTAGCTCAGTGTCAGGATAATGTGACTAAGTGGGATATCGGGCCATGGTGTGGCGATCCGATTTCACAGTGGGACAGCACTATAAAGTTGCCATCAGTGCACACTGTTAGTGTTACAAGTCGGTACCCGTCCTGATATGACCTTAGATATTGCCAGGACATGAAAGCTGAAAGCTGCCTGTAAAAGTGTTGAAGTGCTGCTGGCTTTTGCAAGTTACCAGCGGCACTCTCTCGGGGAGCAAATAGAGGTTTCACACCGGCAAGAACATGTCAAGACAGGCGCAAAACTATTTGTCCCTGCAGTGGCTGGTCGGGAGATGTTGGGAGTTCCATACATCAACCGCCCTTAATGCTGCCACAGTGACATGGTTTTCTGTTTAGGGTTTGCTCCCTTAGCCTTCGGTTCTGTCAAGAACCTGTACCACAAGGCAGTGG